>PVIW01008283.1:0-42187 GCA_004026585.1 Noctilio leporinus
GGAGGAGGAGGAGGAGGAGGAGGAGACACAGAGAGCCTTTTAAAAGGCCAACACAAAAAAAATTTCAGTTGCAACCACTTACCCTGGGAATATATAAGGAAAATATTGGAGGACTTCAAGAAAGGTGTCCACAAAAACACACTCATAGTAGGGGATTTTAACACCCCATTGTCAACAATGATAGGTCTTCCAAGCAAAGAATCAACAGGGATGTTATGGCAGTGAACAACACTCTAGATCAAAGGACTTAATTGATATATATAGAGCTTTTCACCTCTAAGAAGCAAAATACACATTCTTTCAAATGCACATGGATACATTTTCAAAGGCAGACCACATAATAGGTCACAAGAAGCATGAACAAATTCAAGAAAATTTAAATCATATCAAGAATCTTCTTGGATCACAATGGCTTGAAACTAGAAACCAACATCAAGGAAAAAAGTCAAAAGCATTCAAATTCATGCTATTAATAGCATACTATTACATAATGAATAGTTTAACAATGTGATCAAGGAAGAAGTCAAAAAGTTTCTGGGAACAAATGAAAATGAACACACGACAGCTCAAAACCTATGGGACACAGCAAAGGCTGTCCTGAGAGGGAAGTTCATAGCAATACAGGCCATTAACCAAACCCACCAAGAAGAAAAGAGGCCCCAAATAAATAAAATCACAAATGAAAGAGGAGAAATTACAACTAATACAAAGGAAATACAAAAGATTATAAGAATTCACTACAAACAACTATAGGCCAAAAAATTTGACAACCTGGGTGAAATGGACAAACTACAGACCAATATCACTGAATGACATAGATGCCAAAATCCTCAACAAAATATTAGCAAACTGGATCCAGCAATATGTTAAAAAGATCATAAACCATGATCAAGTGGGATTCATCCCAGGGATACAAGGATGTATAAAATTTGAAATCAATAAACATAATGCATAAACAAAATGAAAGACAAAAATCACATGAGCATATCAATAGATGCTTAAAAAGCATTTGATAAAGTAGAGTACCTATTTATGATAAAAATGTTCAGCAAAGTGGGAATAGAGGGAGCATATCTCAACATAATAAAGGCCACATATGAGAAATCTATAGCCAACTCAATAGGCAAAAATGAAAAACTTTCTCCCTAAGATGAGGAACAAGACAGGGGTGTCCATTTTCACCACTTTTATTCAACATAGTATTGGAAGTTCTAGACACACTGATTTAACAAAAAAATAAAAAGCAACCAAATTAAAAAGAAGGAAATAAAACTGTCATTATTTGCAGATGACATGACAGTATACATAGAAAACCCTATAGGATCTACAAAAAAAACAAAAAACAAAAAACATTCAACCTAATAAAAGAGCAAGACATAAAAATCAATATTCAGAAGTCAAAAGCATTTTTGTACACCAACAATGAAATATCACAAACAGAAAGTAAGGGGGGAAATCCCATTTACTATAGCAACAATAAAAAATAAAGTACTCTGGATAAACTTAACCAAAGAAGTAAAAGAACTGCACTTAGAAAACTGCACAACACTGAACAAAGAAATTAAGGAAGACACAAATAAATGGAAGCATATATCATGTTCATGGATTGTAAGAAAAAATATCTTTAAAATGTCTATACTACCCAAAGCAATCTATAGATTCAACACAATCCCTATAAAAATACCAATGACATATTTCACAGACTTATAAATTTTCAAAAATTTTTATGGAACAACAACAAAAAAATCCTGAATAACCTCAGCAATCTTGAGAAAAAACAAAGTAGGAGGGATCACAATACCTGACATAAAACTACATTACAAGGCCACTGTAATCAATAGAGTCTGGTTCTGACATAAGAACAAATAGATAGGTCAATGAAACAGAATAAAAAGCCCAGAAATAAACCTATGTCTCTATGGTCAATTAATATTTGACCAAAAAAGGGCAGTAGCATAAAATGGAGTAAAAGTAGCCTCTTCAACAAATGTTGTTGGGAAAACTGGAAAGGTACATGCAAAAAAAATAAATAAATAAACTAAACCACCTCCTTACACCACACACCAGAATAAACTCAGAATGGATAAAACTTTAAAAAGTCCTCTGACTTGTAAAAGTCAGAGGAAAACATAGGCAGTAAAATTTCAGATATCCCCTATATTTTCACTGATATATTGCCTAAGGCAAGGGAAATAAAGGAAAGAATAACCAAATTAAAAAGCTTCTGCACAGCTAAAGAAAACATTAGCAAAATGAAAAAGAAACCAACTGTATAGAAAAACATATTTGCTAATGATACCTTGAACAAGGATATGATCTCCAAAATATATTAAGAACTCATATGACTTAACACTAGGAAAACAAATAACCCAATTTTAAGAAAATGGGCAAAGGACCTGAACAGACACTTCTCCAAGGAGGCCAGACAGAAGGTCCATAGATGTATGAAAGGGTGTTCACCATCACTAGCCATCAGAGAAATACAAATTAAAACCATAATGAGATACCACCTCACACCTGTCAGAGTGGCCATCAATAACAAATCAACAAACAAGAGCTGGCAGGAATGTGGAGAAAAGGGAACTCTGGTGCACTGTTGGTAGGAATGCAGACCGGTACAGCCACTGTGGAAAACAGTATGGAATTTCCTCAGAAAAACTAAAAATGGAACTGTCTTTTGATCCAGTGATTCTATTGCTAGGATTATACCCGAATAATCCTGAAACACCAATTCAGAAGAACCGATGCACCCCTATGTTCATAGCAGTATTATTTACAATAGCCAAATGCTGGAAACAGCCAAAGTATCCATCAGTGGATGACTGGATGAAAAAACCGTGGTGCATTTACACAATAGAAGAATACTATGCATCAGAAAGAAAGAAGAAACTCCTTCCTACCTTTTGCAATACCATGGTTGGAACTGGAGAGTATTATGCTCAGTGAAATAAGCCAGGCACAAAAGAAAATACCATATGATCTCACCAAATACATAAAACTAATGAACAAAACCACAAACAAACAAAACAGAACCAGGGCATGGAAACAAGGAACAGACTGACAGTGACCAGAGGAGAGGGGTGGGGGTAAAAGAGGGAAAGAAGGAGAAGAGTTTATTCAAGGAACTAGAATAAATGATCCATGGACATGGACAATAAGGTGGGGATTGACTGTGGAAGAAGGGACATGGTAGGTGGGATAAGGGAGAGCAATGAGGGACAAATGGGACAATTGTAATACAACAACAACAAATTAATTAAAGAAAAATTTCCATTAAAAAACACACCACAGACCAACAATAACACGGACTCTCTGCCTTGGCTATAAGGAAAATTCCTTTACTATCTCTAAGCCTCTAGTCTCTCTTTGGGTGATCCCCTTTGCCCTCTGCCCTCCACAGTCCCAGGATCTGACATTCTGGAAAATCTTTCCTCCATCATCTCTCATGGCCACATGTGATGTGAGCATTATGAAGGAACTTAGTTCTGGCAGCCCCACAGGGTGAACAGCATACTTTCTCATGATGTCTTTTTGGGTTCCTGGGGATTGCGTTCCCAATTGAACATCATACAGTAGTGACAACTGCAAAGACCCTTCCAAACCATGGTCTAAAAGCTACAATTTTTCCATCTTCTGAAAAGATCGACTGGCTAGCTTTTTATTAGGCTCTCCTAAGAGTATCAAGATGAAATAGCATCCAGAAGCAACATAAAATGTTCTACCATTTCTCCTCATATGACAGCCTTGGTCAGCCCTTGGTCACTTTCCTAAGGATAACAGGCAGCAGTTTAATGAACATTTTTTTATGATGTTATTTATTATTTTCAGAGAGAGGGGAAGGGAGAGAGGCAGAGAGGGAGAAAGACATCGATGTATGGTTGCCTTTCACCTGCCTCCAGCTACAGACATGGCTGGTGACCTGGCTTGCAACCTGGTTATGTGCCCTGGCTGGGAATCGAACCAGTGACCTTTGGGTTCACAGGCTGGCACCTTATCCACTGAACAACTAGCCAGGGCCTTAATGAACATTTTAACAAGGATCACACCTCTGTCCAGTCTATAGCATCAGACTGCTCAAATAGACTATAGCCCTGCCTTCTCCACTCCACTCTACTCATTTTGTTACTTTTCTTTTTACTTTCAAAACCTTAAATTCAGGAACCAAGTGTTATGTGTTGGTTACTACACAAAATAAAATACTAACTAAATCAAATTTCCTTACATAACCAAGGGAAATGCATTTTGCCTATTTTTCTTCCAAGTATATTTTTCCTCCAAAAATACTTTTGCTTATATAACAAAACATGTGCAGTTAAACAGTCCAGGTTTGAATTTCTGGGCTTCACAATAGGATCGATGTCCACGCATTCCTCTGTTTTTTACTCTACCATTATTAGCATGGGCTTCTGTCCTCATGCTGTCATTTCATTGTCACATTGGCTATTCCATTTTCAGCAATAAATGAGGGGAAAATGGTAGCACCTATATTAGGAAAGAAAACTGTCAGTGATTTTGAGCAGGCTTTTGATCACATTGCAAAGGTCAGAGTAGTGCCAAGTGGTCATCACTTTCTGGAAGAAAACTCTCATGAAGCAGGGTTTTAGCCAGATACACATTGTACCCCAAACAAGGTGTGAGTTCTGTAATGATGACAGAAGGGAAAAAGAAATACTGAATTGGCAATTAATGTCCTTTGCCACACTCTGTGTACCCTGTAGGATCAGTATATATCAGCATTAATGGAAATGAATGGAAGGCCCAAAGGAAGATTCCCAGGCCATGCTTGTATTGAGGAGAAATGATGAGAGGATAGCTTTAGGACATTGATAATCTGGTAAGAAAGTGAAAGTTTATAAAGAAACACTCTTTATAGCTTCAATTATCTCCATGAAATAAAAGGTAAGGAACATGTTGAGTAAACAAACCAGGTTAAAGTATGGGCTATCCAGTGGAGTGAATAAGGAATAACTCCAAAAAGCAATGAGCAGAAGTGATAGGTCAAAGTATAAGAACCTGCCTCAAACTATAAATGTCTTTCTTTTTCAAGATTTTATTTAATTATTTTTAGGGAGAGGGGAAGAAAGGAAGAGATAGAGGGAGAGAAACATGGATGCAAGGAAGATAAACATCAGTGTGAAAGAAACATCAATCAGTTGTGTCTCAGGGACCAAACTTGTGACTCAGGCATGTACTCTGACCAGGAATGGAACCAGTCACCTTTTGCTTTGTGGAATGAATGACACCCAACCAAACGAGCCATACCAGTCAAGGCTAAACACCTTCTGATTGACCCTTTTGTCCAATAGCAGCAGTATCCGCTCAAAATGAAGCTGTCCAGATGTATTTCCCAAAAGATAGTCAGGTATTGATGATTTGCTCATCATCCTCCCAAACTTTCACTATTCAATTTCCCAAACTCTTCACTTACCTTACATTTTAACAAAAATATTCTCTGTAGCCTATTTTTCTATGTGATTGCTTTAATCAACCTTTTCTTGAAATCATTCCAATTATGCTCCTTTTCTTATTTCTCAGCATATCACATTGCGTATGCTATGTTGCTACAGTGGTCATAAAAACAAAAATGTCACTCTAATTTGTGAAATATCTTGGTCAAAATCAAGAACTTAAAAGCATGGTATAAATAAGTTGACTAAAAATGGCTTGGTTTGAAAAATTCTGATGTCAGACTCGTATTACACATTTGAGCTGATAAGGGTATCTTGCCTCATTACATCTTGTCATACAATTTTACTAGAGATCTAATTAGATTTGTAATAATTATGATTTAGAGATAATACTCCTCCCTTTAAAAATCTCCCAGATAAGTATCTCTCACATATTTAGCAGATGATTCAATCTGGATCTGGATCTTGTTCGTTCGTTATAAAGAGGAAATACGACATTGTCATTGTTGCATTGGATTCTTCCTCTTGCCACTCAGGGTTATACTTCAATCATATTAAAATGCTTCTTTCTCTTTATATGCACCATATTGTTTTACACAAGGGGATCCTTGCTAATGCTTACAGTGTCTTCTACTAGCTCGTCTTCATAAAGCTAACACACAGCATCTGTTCTCTACTATAATGAGATTTAAATAATTTTATATGTCTCAGACTGGGAAAGCAAGAGCTTCTGACAATCTAAACTTTTCATAGTTTTCTTTTTCAAACAAGAAAATAATGTTTTCAGGAACTTTTCCCAATTTCCTAATTGAAAAAAAAAAAACACTGAGACAAAATTATCACTATACAATTTCCATAGGGAGGGTTTGTTTTTTTTTGTTTTTTTTTTTTGTCATTTGTTGTGACTTTACTGTCAGGCCAAAAAAGAAACATCATTCTTGTGACTGGGCTTCCAACAATCTACACTGTCTCTGAAGCTGATGAGACAATGACTACCTTTTCAGTCAAATACCCTAAGTTTTAGTTGCATTTTCGATGTCTTAAACCAATCTTAAGTCACAAAATATATGTGAAAAATTCACATTTGCCTTCAGCATGACTAACTTCCCTGAAGACAACTTGAACACCTTCCAGTTCTCAATGATACTATAATACCAGGGGAGGGGAAAGTCCTCTGTGAAACAAAATTTTAAAAATACAGTTTCCAGTCCTGTGGCTGGAAAATACAGTTTCCTATCCACTGCAGCACAGTGGATAGGCACTGGCCTGTGAACCCAAAGGTCACTGGTTCGATTCCCCAGCCAGGGCACATAACCATATTGCAAGCCAGGCCTCCAGCCAGTTCCATAGCTGGAGGCAAGTGAAAAGCAACCATACATTGATGTTTCTCTCCCTCTCTGCCTCTCTCCCTCCCCCTCTCTAAAAAATAATAAATAAAATCTTTAAAAAAAACAGTACCTTTTTCTTTTCTCTTTTGAATCTAAGAATAGCATTTATACTTTTGTCAATCAATTCTCTTATCAAATAAATGCAGAGAAATCATAACCCTCAACTTCTACTTTGTTTTATTTTTTGACATTTAAAAATAAGTGGCATAATTCTGCTCATTCACACTCTTTAATTACTAAGTAAATACCAAAGTATCTCCAAAAATATACGGATTTTTAAAAGTTTTCAATCTTAGCCTATAACTACAGAAAGAAAAATAAGCACATACATTTTAGAAGAAAAAAGCTTTGTTATGTGAGATGTTTTAATATTGAAATGATCCACCATTTGCTAAGTTCTTTTTTTAAATATAGTTCCCCAATTTTCTCCCTTTGTCCCCCTCCTCCTGTTATCCTCCTTCCCTTCAGCAATCCCCTGCCTTAGTTCATGTCTGGGTTGTGCATATAAGCTCTTTGGCTTCTCTATTTCCTATACTATTATTAACATACCCCTGTCTATTTTGTATCTACTAATTATGTTATTTGATCCCTTTCCACCATTTTCCCCCTTTCCTCTCCCAGTTGGAAACCCTCCAAATGATCTCCAAATCTATGATTCTGTTCCTATTCTGGTTGTTTTCTTAGTTTGTTGTTTAGATTCATTTGTTGATAGTTGTGTTTGTTGTCATTTTAATGTTCATAGTTTTGATCTTCTTCTTTGTCTTACGTAAGTCCCTTTAACATTTCATATAATAATGGCTTGGTGATGATGAACTCCTATAGTTTTACCTTGTCTGGGAAGCACTTTATCTGCCCTTCCATTCTAAATGATAGCTTTGCTGGATAGAGTAATCTAGGTTGTAGGTCCTTGGTTTTCATCACTTTGAATACTTCCTGCCAGGCCCTTCTGGCCTGCAAAGTTTCTTTTGAAAAATCAGCTGATAGTGTTATGGGAACTTCTTTGTAAGTAACCCTCTGTTTTTCTCTTGCTGCTTTTAATATTCTCTCTTTATCTTTAAATTTTGGCATTTTAATAACACTGTGTATTGATGTGCTCTCCTTTGGGTCCAACTAGTTTGGGAATCTCTTTGTTTCCTGGGTTTATGTGTTTATTTCCTTCACCAAATTAGGGAAGTTTTCTTTCATTATTTTTTAAGTAAGTTTTCAATTTCTCGTTCTTGCTGTTCCTCTTCTCCTTATAGTTTTCCTATGATTTGGATGTTGGTACATTTGTAGATATCCCAGAGGCTCCTTCTACTATCTTCTTTTTCAAATTTTTAATTCTTTTTCCTTCTTATTATTCTGGTTAAATGCTTATTTCTTCATTATGTCCAAATTGTTGACTTGAGTCCCAGCTTCCTCCCCTCCACTGATGGTTCCCTGTAGGGTTTTCTTTATTTCACTTAATGTAACCTTCCCTTCCTCCTTTATGCTGTTGCTATACTCAGTGAGTTCTCAGAATCCTGATCACCAGTGTTTTGAACTCCACATGTGCTAGATTAGTTATCTTCATTTTATTTAGGTATTTTTTTCTGGGGTTTTGTTCTGTTCTTTTATTTGGGCCACATTTCTTTGTCTCCTCAATTTAGCAGCCTCCCTCTGTTTATTTATGTGTATTAGGTAGAGCTGCCCTGTCTTAGCAGCATGGCCTATTGTAGTAAAGGCACCTGTAAACTGTGTGACATGAAGCCTTAGGTAACCACCAGAGCAGAGCAACCCAATTCACCACTTTGTGGCCCTGTGTGGGGAGAGCTTGGAGATGGGACAATTCTACTGCCTGGCTTCTGAAGATTTATTTGCCCACTACTCACCCCACTTCTGGTCATTTTTACCTACTTCCCATATGTGACTGGCACCTTTCCAGCTGTTGCCCTGGTATTGAATCCCACAGGGGTGGGTTTGCTTATGTTTTAATTCCAAGCAGCTCTAAATGGAGTTTCCTGAAAATATGGCAGTTTCTTCCACTACTCCAATCCCCATGGGTTTTTAAAGCCAACATTTACAAGCAGGATTCATCTTCCCAGAACTGTGTGGTCTGGCCTGGGGCTGGGACTGCTCACTCCCAAGGTGTGCCTCCAATTTTTATCTACCACACATGAATGTGGGGCCATCCATTCTTCTGCCACTGCCACCACTCTGTGCCACACAGCATCTCAATGCATCTCTACCTGTCTCCACAATTTACCCATCCTACAGATCTGAATGAATGTGGTTCTTGAAATCTTTGGTTGTCAGACCTCTATACAGCTCAGTTTTCTGACAGTTCTGGGTGTTATTTATTTTGAAGCCTAGTTGTAATTCTTTCTGAGGTTGTACAAGGAGGTAAGGCATGCCTACCTATGCCTCCATCTTGACTGAAAGTCTAGGGAATCCTTTCTCTCCCACAAAAGCCCTATTATGCTGTCCAGAAATATGCACCTCCATGGGTACCAAGGCCATTCTAGGCTGAGAGCAGGTACGGATAGGACCTGGCACTATGGTGGGTATGCATGCAGGTTTGGGGTGTGGGGGCAGACCCGCTACACCTACAACGGCCAGGCTGCACACATGGTCCCTTTGCTGCCCATGTGCTTGGGTCTGGGTGGCCCCTTCAGCTCCACAGCTTCCCAGCCATCATTTTAGTTGTGAACTAGGTGCAGGGAACCAAACAGGCATCACCAGTAGTTGAGGCACAACAATATGGGCACAGTAAGAGCTGAACATGGCAGGTGCAGGGGTCCTACCACCCAGGCTCTGAACCTGTAGGCTTGGTCCCTCCTCACTGGTCCTCTACCATTGGCCTGCTATTAAGTTCTTATCCATACCAGAACTGTACACAAAATGAAGGTTTTTTGTAAAAACTTAATAAGGCAGAATAAAGAGTTTGCTCTAAACCTTCATTCATTCATTCATTCAAAAAATATTTTAGGTAGCAAAGATATGACAGTTTTGTATTAAGTATTAGGAACATAAGGATAAATAAGATATTATTCCATTTCTCAAGATAGTTACCATTTCCTTTCCTTTTCTCTTTTCTCTCTCTCATCCTTTTATGGAAAAGACTATCTCTTAGCAATAGGACACAAAAACCAGTGTCAGTATTCATTATTGTTTTCTGAATAGATCTCATTAAGAAAAAATCTGACTTCTTCTTCACCTGCCAAAAAAGACTAAAGAATTTATCATCTTAAGAACAGCCCTAGCTGGTGTGGCTGAGGATATTGAGCGCCAACCTGTTGAGGGTTCGATTCCCAGTCAGGGCACATGCCTGGGTTTTGGGCCAGGTCTCCAGCCAGGTCCCCAGCTGGAGGCACACGAAAGGTAACCATACATTGATGTTTCTCTTCCTTTCTTCCTCCCTCCCTTATCCTTTCTCTAAAAAATAAATAAAATATTTTTTAAAGAACAGTTTGAATTCTTTTAGTACATTAAATGTTTTTATGTAAGTTGCATCACTTACAGAATAGAGTACAAAATACTATAATCATTAATATTGAACATGACACTTGACATTTAGCTTAAAATAGTTTTTCTTAAGGACACTTGAAATAAAGCATTAAAAAGATGATACTTTAAGATATGACAAAATCTTTACAAGAAGACTTTGGCATTGATGTTAATCAGCAAAGACAACTAGTATTTACATCAATACAACAATGAACTAAGGCCAGCAGTGCATTACCATGTCAAACTCTTGAACTGTCAGAAACTTAGTTTATAAAGTTGACTCTAAACATAAATTGTCTTACTTTAAAGGAATCAGGCTCAGGTATCTGGATTTTTATGGGTTTGAGTTCTCTGGGGGCAAGCTTGAAGACATATTGAACACCTCTTCCCTTGGAACTGCTGATTATTTGGGCACTACCTTTTATTGAGTCTCCTATTCCCATTAGTGTCTTACATAACATGTATATTACAAACATGACTCATGTACTCATCATAGCACTGCCAGGAATTTTATATTACTCATCCCATTTTAGAGATTAAAAAAAAAAAGGCAAAAGCAAAAAAAAAAAACAAAACAAAACAGAGTAAGTCAGTTTCCAAGTCTTATCCACAGTGACATAGCTAGTAAATGACCAAGCTGGGATTCAAACTCAAGGACATCTGCCAACAAAACAGGACATCTGCCAACAAAACCCATGTTCTTTACTTATGTGTGGATTTTAGGGGTGCAAGTCAGGACTTTGTTTTACCACCATCAATATATAGGCTAACTAAGCACACATACAAAATTGTTTCAATTTGTTTGTTGACTGAAAAAGCATTGTAGTTTGTTATTCCAGTGCTTAAATATACAAGAGTTTTACTTAATATTATTTAACATTCACAAAACCTATGAGATCAATATTATTGTCAACATTTTACAAGCAGAAAGCCAGGACTCCGAAAGGTTAAACAAATTACTCAATGTCATAGATATAATCGGAATTAATACTTAGGTTTGGTTGATTTCAAAGCCCATGCAATTAACCACTGGGCACTCTACTATCTCTTGTCAAATAATGAGAAAAAAGAAAAAGAATAATGGTGTAAGTATGTTAGAAAAACAGAATAGTTTGAGCCTTCTCACAGCAGTAAGCTCCCAAATTTGTGTAAAGAGACATTCTCTCTTGGTGAAGTTATGGAAATGTAGGGTATCTCTCCCACCCAGCACCATGGGAAGACAAGACATCAACATAGAACATGTTTGGTGTCACATATAACTGACAGAACTTCAGTTATATTTAACACTTTTTTTTTTTTAAGGAAAGTATCTCTGAGCTTGTTTCCTATTTGGTGAATTGTAGTATGTTTTGTGATTTCCTGACTGACAAAGAATTAGTTTTCTTCTTCTGGGTGTTCACCTCCTCATGTGTGAAACAATGGGGTTAGAAGGGTCCTATGCAAAGCTTGCTGGGTTCAGTCTGGGTTTATTCCTATTATTGTCACCAGGGTTTATCCTGCTCTTTTAATTTGCTCATAATTTGCTTATAAAATAACATTAAAGAAACTGAAAGATTCTACCTGTTATGTGTACAGAATGTTCAATAAAAACTTAATTGATGGGCCCTGGCTGGTGGCACAGTGGATAAGGTGCTGGCCTACAAACCCAAAAGTCACTGACAGGTTCAATTCCCTGCCAGGGCACATAACCAGGTTGCAAGCCAGGTCTCCAGCCAGGTCCTTAGCTGAAGGCAGGTGAAGGGCAACCATACATTGATGTTTCTCTCCCTCTCTGCTTCTCTCTCTTCCCTTCTCTCTAAAAAATAATAAATAAAATATTTTTTTAAAAAAGTTAATTGATGAAAAAATGTTAATTGGTGAATTTCATGGGAAAATATGTTTCTAATAAGTGAGATACTGAATGTGTTTTTTAAAATAGTGTTGAGAGGTATATAGCCAATTTAAGTAAATAATGATTGATATAAATCAATTCAAATATTTAAGAAGCTACATACCTCTCTCAGGATGCAATAAAAATATTTTTAATTAAATGACAAGTTCCAATGAAATAGAAATGAAAACAATATCATAAAATTTTTATAAAGTCAAATATTTCATTTAATTCAGAAAGAGGTAATAAATTGTCCGGTGCCTTGATCCCAGCATATAGAACTATGAAAAATAAATATTTGTTCTTTGAACCATGCAGTACATATTTTTGTTAGAGCAGTCCAAGCTAAAACAAGTCCCTATCATGGTGATAGCATAAGCTATATAAGACATGATAAAAGGTATAGATTTTGTTTTATGCACCTGAGGAATCCTTTGAAGGGTTTTAGCCAATCTTATAATCAAATTTAAATTTTACATTCAATACCCTGTCAACAATGTAGATAAATAAAACAGAAGAAAACAAGATGAATCACAGTATTATACATAGCTTAGTTAAAAGTTAAAGAAGCTCTGAAAGAAAACAGCAGAACTAGAAACAGAAAGAGTTATTTAAGAAATAGGACTTGGTTCTACGTAGGGGTAAAAGAAAGATGGGAGTATAAAATGATCCCAAATTTTCCACCTAGTGTGACTAGGTGGTAAAACTAAATGAAATCTAAAACACGAAATATAACCGTTTTAGAAAGTCCATTAGGCCCTTGAGACAAGCGAATGTGTGTTATTCTCTAATTTATTCCCAGCCCCTTGGCATAGTGCTGAGCATGCAGAAATATCATAAAAAGACAGATTATTTGAATAGTCAGGAGAGTAGATGAAGTGTCACTCAAGGTCCTTGTCTAGTAATTATTGCACATAAGTATAAGTGAGTCCTGCACACTACAGTACTCTGATCTTCAGAAATCACTTCTTGCAGAAGCAGTTGATAGCATGCTGCCCTTCAAAGGAAATGCCCAGAGATGTACCAGAGACACCTTTCAAAAGTTCAACAGAGGTGCCTCAGGCTTCTGCAAAGACTTGATTCTACCAGCATTTGTCAAATATATTTTAACTATTTTAAAAGCTATACTGGAAAATACACATTCAACTGTGAACTAGAATGATACCTGAATACTCTAGAACCCACTAATGTAGTTGTTTGTGTTTTTATTTTTGGCAGTGAGAGTAAATGTTATAAATTTGGATAAATCCATACTAACATAACTTCTTTAAAAATATTTTAGAGTTTATTATTAAATAATTTATATTTTAAAATGTTGCTATATTATTTTTAAAATAGAAAAAATATATCTTAATTTTACAGACAAAGAAATTAAGGCCTAAAGAAGTAAAATAATATTCCCAGGACACATAGCACATTAGTGGAAGACAAGAAGGTAAAACCTAATTGTCCCAAATAAAAGTATGATGCTTTTTTCACTGTACCACACTGTAGGAGAGAGATAGAATTTTCATTTAGAGAAGTATCTGCTGCCACTGTTAAGTAGTTACCTTACCCCTTGTAGATAATGTGATTGAGTGATTCAAAAAGTATTTATGGAACATATAAAGGTCAAGAAAAACCATACCATTTATCTAGAGAGCAAAAATTAAAGTCTATGAATTATAAATAAGGGTAATGAGTCTGATATAAAGAGTCACAGTGAACAAATTAAATCTGTATGAGTCTGTAGAAAGAGATTGATTACAAACACGTTATCAAGGTGAAGTCTAGGCTAGTAAATAGATGAGGGAGAAAGGAGAAATTTTCTGCTGCATCTCTCTTCTAAGGAAAATGCCTCATATTTTCAGTTTCTTTTTTTTTTTTTTTTTTAAGATTTTATTTATTATTTTTTAGAAAGAGGGGAAGAGAGAGGGGCAGAGAGGGAGAGAGACATCAATGTATGGTTGCTTTTCACCTGCCTCCAGCCACAGACCTGACTGGAGACCTGGTTTGCAACCTGGTTATGAGTCCTGGCTGGGGAATTGAACCTGTGACCTTTGGGTTTGCAGGCTGGTGCCTTATTTGCTGTGCTACCAGCCAGGGCTCTATTTTCAGTTTCTGTGGCAAACTCCCTTTAGAGGTGCCCACAGCTCATCAGCTAACCAAGAGTCATTCACTAAAACATACATTGCAGAACCTTCCATCTAAGGACTCTCAACTAAGCAAACTAAGTACTGAAGTCACAGAAAAAGTAGCTGTTCCTGCCCTTGCAGAGACCACACTTACAGAAAAAGAAGGTTCTATCTCTCTTCCCTAAGAATTGGCTCATTTTTATTTGCTTCTGCCCTCATCATCTTTTTGAGAAAAATAACAGAATTGACCTATGAAGTGATTGCTTCATTAGGAATAGCTAGTGATAACTCATATATATTTATTATTCTCTATCAATGATTTTTTCTTTTCAGTTTCGGTAAACCAAGCAAATTCTTCATCCACAGAGCACCATAATCACAGGAGACTATGTGTTCATTTGACATACTATTTTTCTCTCTCTGCAGTAAAAAGTGATTAAATTAGACTAGGGTGGGTGTACTTTTTCTGTAAACAGCTGGACAGTAAATATTTTAAGCTTTGCAAGCCATATAATCTATTGCATCTACCCCACTTTGCCACTGCAGTGCAAAAGTCATCACAGACAGTATATAAATGAATATGTCTACATTCCAATAAAACTTTGTGTATAAACAGTAAAACTTAAATTTCAAATAATTTTTACATGTTACAAAATATTATTTTTCTTTGATTTTTTTCAACCATTAAAATATGTTAACACACTCTTAGGTTGCAGGTTGTATATAGCAAGCCAGACTTGGCCTGTGTTTTAGTGAATGACACTTGGTTGGCTGATGAAATGAAGGCACCTCTAAAGGGCAGCTGCAGGAGAAACTAAAAGTAAAGGCATTTTCTACAGTAGAGAGAGGCAGCAAAAAATTTGCCCACCTTTAAATTAGAATTTTAATTTCATTAACAAATTTCACCTAGTTAAATTTTGATTCAGGGAGTTTAGGGAAGTAACAACTATCTTGGAATGTACATTTGACTCCATAGAGAGTTGAAAATCATTTTTTATTTGAGTACAAGATGGTTAAGAAATGGCATTTTTAGAAGAAAAGTAATGCAGTTCAGGAAAAGCCCAATATAACTGGCCATCAATGCTGACTATGTCTTTTTCCCCATTTATTGTCAAGTGGAAAAGCAGCAGAATCTTCCTCATAAACTTGCCAGCCTTGCTGAGAGATTATGAACCAAGCCAAGCTTATTGGGAAATGGCCACCTCAAAACATTTACCTACTGAACTCCTACCCAATTCAGGTTTAAAAATAAAACAAACAAACAGTAAATCCTTATCTGCAAAGTGAATAATTCTGTCTTTCGCCTAGTATCTTGGATACACCCATAAAAAATTTACATAATTAATTTAAATCAAACTTGTTTTGATACATATAGCCAAGTGTCAAAGACAGCATAGCTCAAAATTTGATAGTTGTCTAAGTCCTCATTTCATAAGCCATGCAAATATCTTCAAGTCTTATCTACGCTCCCACACTTAAGGAAGCTAATAGGAAAATGTAGGCATGCCAAATTATGGCTAAGTTCCAAGCTCCAACTAACATCAAAATACTTTTATCACCTCACACATTACTGAAAATCCTTATATCTTGGAGGAAATAACATAAATCTGTTACACATTCTCTCTAATTGGTACTTTTAAAAACCAGGTGCCATTAGCATTTAGAGGATAAGACACAAGTCCCTAAGCCCTGCTAATAAACCAACACTATTGGCTTTTTGAAAAATTAACACCAACCAGCTGTTCAATATCAATGTCATCTTGCTTATCTCATCCTTAGCTCTAATTTAGACTTTGATTATATTATCTGTTATACATAGAGATCAATTTTTTAAATTTAGAATCAATTCACATTTAGTTAAATGTGATTTTTTTTTTCCTTTTTCCTGCAGCCACTGCATCAAAAGAAATATTTCTGCCCTGGCTGGTGGCACAGTGGATACACACCAGCCTGTGAACCCAAAGGTCACTGGTTCAATTCCCACTCATGGCACATAACCAGGTTGCAAAGTTGGGTCTCCAGCCAGGTCTGTAGCTGGAGGCAGGTAAAAGGCAACCATACATTGATGTTTCTTTCCATCTCAGCCTCTCTCCTTTCCCCTCTCTCTAAATATAATAAGTAAAAATCTTTTCTAAAAAAAGAAAGAAATATTTCTTTGTTTCAAGTAAATCAAGAGCTCCAAATAGTAGCTTGTAAGTGGCAGAAGTAGAATATGAACTCCAGCAAACTGACCAATTCGATGTTTGTAGTAGCCACACTGCCTTTCTCTGCAAAGCTAATTATCTATGAGTAGGAGGTCAAGAACTTTTAGGAGGCTTTAACATTTGAAGACATTGAAATTGAACTGTTTTGGAGCAATTTTGAAGGTATAGAGTTTAGAACTACTCCTGTGGGTAAATCAATCAAATTTGCTAGATATGTAAGAAGGCAAGGAAAAGCAATTATAGAGACAAGAATGATATCTGTATTTCCTACTATTTTCCTACTATATTCCTACTATATTCCTACTACAAATATGGATTGAGTCTCTACCATATTCCTAAAGTTGTGCTAGATATTACAGGAGAAACTGTGAACAAACTACCATGGCCCTGCCCTCTTGAAGCAAGATTATGTCATTAGTAAGAAAGCAGATTATATATGCATAGACTATATCTAGAAGGTACAGTGAAAATTAGTAATACAGGTTGCTTAGGATGGGCATAAGTTGAATGGAGGGGCAGAATAGGAGGGAGATTTCACAGATACCTTTATACCTATTAAATCTTAAAATGTGAATGTATTACCTGTTTTATAATTTTTTTAAATCAAGCATAGACTTTTTAAACTTTTTATTTTTTTAAATGACATTTTAGTACCCTTTTATCTCCCTCCCCACCACCAGCAATCACACACTGTTGTCCATGTGTCCTTTTTCCTTATAGTCTTACTAATTTTTCTTTTCTTCTTCCTTTCTACCCATACCACTCTATTCATTCATTTATATTATTTGAAACTGTATTTTCCTATCTTCCCTTTAAACTGGTTAATTGAAGAGGTTGAAAATTATACTACAAAGTTTCATTCACAGTATAGTACAAGAGCACAGCTTTAGAAAAATTTTAGAGAAATGCTAAAAGAAGTTCACAAAAATACCATTCATTGATGATAAAGATATGATGATAGCTGAGAGAGAGAGGAGAGAGAGAGAGAGAGAGAGAGAGAGAGAGAGAGAGAGAGACTGCCTACCAATATAGATTTTGTCAGTAGCTAAGAAGTAAACTGAATAACTGAATGGATTTTCTTTTAAATACATGAGCAATTTTTTATTATTATTAACTGACACTTTCAGTGTGCTTTGGAAATCAAGAATAAAAAGGCATTAGTAGGTACTTATATTTTCCCTATAAGCTTTTCATCTTTTATTTTGCCATTTAAGCCTTTCCATTTTAATTCAATTGAGTGCAAATTAATTTTCTGGGGAACAAAAATTATTCCTAAGAGATGTTTGTATGATTTACATAATGCTTTTATTTCTATCTTTAGGTTTAAAAAAGAAAACAAAGTTAATGAAGTTGATAGTAATACTCTTCCTTTTTATGTAATTTTCTTAGATCTCATTATAAACATTTGGGTTTTTTTTAATAGTCAAGGTCCACTGCTATTCAAATGAGCATCCACCAAATACCACTATATTAATCATGGCATGTACAAATGATGTGATAAGCTCTAGGAATCAAAAGGAATTTGTTATCATAATTCTCCATAGGTAACATGACTTATAGATCTTAAATGCAACCCAAACTTGCTTTCTTTTGGTGCCTTGGGCTTTCCCCCTTCCCATGAAGTGACCCTCTCACTCAAAATTAACTTTTCCTCTTTATCAGTTTTTCAGAAGCAAAGGTGTTCCACTCAAATACTGTCAATTATGGTTATTGTATACAATTAAAAGGTTATTGCATACAAGATTACTAAAATATTTATTAGCTAAATAGGGACCCAGTTTGTGTAAGCCTAGCATATTATCAAAGTCTTACTGAGCTCTCACCTTCTTGTTACTGCTGTCAATCTGTCAATGATTCAGACTCTGTCTACCTAGAACACCTTTAAAAATAGAAATTCAGAAGCCATGGATCTCCAGTCTCTGCAAACAATAATTTCAACCAGCCTTTTTGGAGAAGGTATCAGGGTCTTCTCTACAGAAATGGAAATTGCTCATTTAGAACATTAATGTCTCCTTGGCTGGTGTGGCTCAGTGGATTGAGCATCAGCTTGTGAGCCAAGGGGTCACCAGTTTGATTCCCAGTCATAGAACATGCCCAGGTTGCAGGCCAGGTCCCCAGTTGGGAGCATGAGAAAGGCAAGCACACATTAATGTTTCTCTCCTTCTCTTTCTCCTTGTCTTTCTCTCTCTCTGAAAATAAACAAAATATTTTAAAATATGAAATAAAAAATTAATTTCTATTGATTCATTGCTCAAGTGACATAATTTCTCACTCAACTGCAGTAAGCAAGGTGGGGTGGAACAGCCAGTTAACAGGAAACTTGGAAGTTCTAATATGCTACAGCCAATGAGATATAACGGTTATCACAAGTGGTAGTAGAACATGTCATAGGACAAAAATTACAGTATCATCAAAACCAAACAATTTCAGAACAATATACTGACTCATTTTTTTTCTCTGAGATATCTGTCCAATTCCTCTTTAGCCTAGGAAATGGAAGCATTTTTCCTGGTTATTATGATACACTGGTACCAGGATGCCTTGTGAGTGTGTGTGTGTGTGCGCATGCACGCGCACGTATGCGCATGTGCAGGTGCATATGGACACATGCGTGCATGCGCACCCTCACCTATGCATGAGTGTATCTTGTGGATTAACTCCCAGGCTTCACTTGCCTCATCTTTCCGAGTCACTAATTACACTGAACTTGTGGAATGACATCACTACGGTACTGGACTCTGGCTGCCCTCTTTTTTTCTCGAAGAAGTTTCCTCTCTAACAGCCTTAACTGAGAGTTTATCATTTTCATCCTTGGAAATAAACCAGGTCTTATCTTCCTTGAAATTACAGATCAATACTACCATATTACTAGTGGTCCCAAAAAGACAGCAATTTTTTTTCTTTCTTTTTTTTCCAACATGGAGATTTTACTGGCTGCTTAGCATTATGTTATCAGAGAGTTATTTAAAAGCATTCAAGATTATCCTGATATTTAGAACCTTTTTTCCTAACTGCTAGGCCTTTGAATATCTGAAGGGCACAAGCCACATCTACAGGGCTTTTTCTTGTTGACCCAATCAGAACACTGGTAATAAGGGAGAGCTTTTCTGAGGACCTTACAACCCATATGAGCTTATCTAATAAATGAGTATTAGTAACAAAGTAATTGATTTCACAGAAAACAAGCACATAAAGCATGTCAAACTAAAACAAATCTCTTTTTTCTGACTTACAAAATACAAAAGGCACTGGGTTGATTTTAGAAAAGAAATGAATCCAACAAATTCATGAATATACAATATAGGATAGCAAGTAGGTAGGTAGGTAGATCCTATAGTAAGAGATGGTTTTGAGATTGTGGTTTGCAATCTCATGGATAAAGTGACTTGAATGAGAAAGGAAAGACATCATCAAGGGTCAACTACTTAAGTCTCAATTTGTGGGATACAGCCAAGACCCAAAGGCCATGAAGCCTGAGATGGAACAACAAAATAGATACTACCTCTACCACCACCAAAGAGCAAATGTTCCGTTGGTAATGGGCTCCCTTTTGGTGTCTCATCTACCAAAGAACAGTGCACTAAAGTGTTCCTTGACACCAAACCATACAT
Organism: Noctilio leporinus; assembly: GCA_004026585.1. Taxonomy (NCBI): domain Eukaryota; kingdom Metazoa; phylum Chordata; class Mammalia; order Chiroptera; family Noctilionidae; genus Noctilio; species Noctilio leporinus. The sequence continues at coordinate 20,061 of PVIW01008283.1, forward strand.
ACTGTGTGTACTTGCATATGGTGGGTGCTTAATGAGTGTATTTCTAAGGCATTATGATCTTCATTTCATATGACTTTCATATAATTTTTCATATAAATTTTCAGATAAGAGAGTATATTAATAGATATTGTCATCAATATTTGTGATGTGGGTAGAGTTCCCTTTTTCTTTTTCTTTTCTCCACCTTCATTCCCACTGTCACTCTAAATGACTTCCCATCCTATTCCATCAAAACTATCTTTTAGGATATACGAGATGTAAGGGGACTTGAGTCATAGTGCAATTCCTGCTCAGTAAGGACAGCTTTGATCAGAGTCACATATTAGGGGTCTCTCTAAACATTACACAACATAAAATCCTCTCTATTGATTAGATGATGTGAAAACCATCACAGTGGTGATGAAACAGCCATCAGTTAGTTCATAACCTGTACTTCCCTTATTTCAGAAACTTTCAGCTTTTTCCTATTTGAAGTGCAAATCTAACTTGTCATATTCCCCACCAATGGACATGTGAAAATATCCCACACATTTCCCCTATATTCTTGCTTTAAGTCCTTCAGTGTTTTCTCCTTGCCAATGGCACAAAATTTTAAATCCTTAATAAGATCTCATTATCTTACCACTCCAGCTCATCTCAGCACAAGTGTCCCAGTTCTCTATATTTCCAGCCACACTAAGCTTTTCTGAGTTCTTCAATGGAGTGTTCTCCCTCTTATCACCTCAAGGAAAACACATGTATTTCCCCCACTTGCCTTGCAACCCAGTGCCTTGGCCAATTTATGTTATCTATCAAGTCTCCATTTAAATGTCACTCTCAGAGCACCTTGAACTTTTTGCAAGCAAGAGTATAGGATTACTAGGAAGATGCTAAGGAAATTCTTGATTGAAAAATGAAAATGCATTGGGTTTAATTAATACAGAAAAGAATGAACCCAAAGAGTGAATTTAGTGTAGACAATAAAAGAAATAGATAAGCTAAGCAGATGACCTTTACATTTTTTAAACCTTAAGAATGAAGTTGGCCAAGGACAAATAGCCACAATCTGGCCAAGATTAAACTGTAAGCATAAAACCCCTGTCAAGGGACCCTCTGCAGAATTAATTATGAAAATGCAGTATACAAATAAAGTCCATAGTAACTAAGGGCAGAATAACAGGTGGTTTAGCCACTTCTGCCATGGGGGAAGTTCACATGATGCATGAGCAAGCTCGATGTCATGATGAAGCTACCAATCACCAGTTGCCCATTGCTTCAGTCATTTTCATTGTATTGCACCTTTCAACCAACAAAAACCATTGAGGTAGCACTTTTTATTATATTTTTGGTCTGGAGGGAGCATACTGATGACGGACATAACCTTCCCAATCAAAATCACAGTTAACATGGTCTCAATCTTGTTGTGACTTGGCCATACTTTCTTCCAGATTGGAGAACCAGGAGACTTTCATTGGAATGACTGGGTCTTTGTTTCCAGATCAATCATAGCTGTAGACCCATGATTCATCTCCCATTACAATCTTTTTGAGGTAATCTGAATTAAGTCTGAATTAAGTCATTAGCAATTGCAGCATGATGTTCCTTCTGTTCCTGTAGCAGAAGCCACAGAATGAATTTTTGCCATGCATGTTTCATGCCAAGAGCCTGCGTCAAAATCTTGGACACAGTAGTTTTTGGAATCTTCAGATCACCTTCAAGTTCTCATACTTTCTTTGCTTATTGCAGCCTGTATGTATTCAACATTCTTAGGTGTTCTGCTTGTCCTAGGCCTTTCAAAATGTGGATCATGTCCAATGGATTCTCAACCATCTTTGAAGCATTTGTGCCACACTTTTATTTGTGCAGCACTCATTGTATCATCCCCAAAAGTCTTCTGAATCATCTGAATATTTTCTGTGGAGGTTCAAGCTTAAAACAAAATTTGATGCAGATTTGTTGCTCTACTTGCTCAGTCATTTTGGATATGAAAGTGGCAAAGTACACATTCATTCAATGGTCTCTACCACCCCCACTGACTAGTACAGTGAGGTCATCATTGTCCATGCATGTGCATTTCAATTCACTCTCCTTGATTGACAGGTTACATCAATGTCGTGGAAACTGTTCTCATTATATTAACAATGGCTGGACTTTTTCCTGACTGACCTCGTATGTTGCCTAGGAAATATAACTGGAGTTCAGTAAACAGTTAGATGATTGATTCAATGAAAAGCATGGAGAACCTCTAATTGTTGGTATTTTACCAATCCATTGACAATGGACATAGATTTCTATCCCCAGTCCAAAATGAGCACAAAAGTTTCATGAGTGCTAGTCAACAAAAAGTATACACAAGTTATTCCAGGTAAAATTTTTCCACTTAGTGGCAGTCACAGGGACAAACTGATTTCCCTTCCCTCTCAAAAATTTGTATCCACCACATCCACTCACATAACACCTTCTCATATAGTGTATTGTATTGTGGTTGCAATGTTTGCAGTGAGGGAAGGAATAATTCTTTTTTAGGTAATCTTGTTTATAGTGACTATTTTTAATATGTGTGAGACATGCATATAATGGCTCCTGTGATACTGCAGCAATCTATAATAACATTGATTAAAGGGTTTTGAATATTTTCTGAAAATGACTGGACTTTGTTTCCTTTAACAAAGACCCCAGTATGCCAGGGCCACTGAAAACGGGAGCCCTGACAAAGGCCCTGAAATGAAAAACTTCCTCCCTGCTTGTAGACAAAGGAAAAAGTTTTTAATCATTTGATTTCAGAGTTTATCAAGCTGAGTAGAGGAAACATAGGGGAACAAAAACTCTGTCCTAAAATTTCAACCAGCATCAAGGTCTGACCTATTTCATCCATACATTCACCCACTGCCTTGAAGTCGGTGTGATTCACAGACCAGCAGCATCCATATCACAAGGGAGCTTAAGAAATACAGAACCTGAAGCCTCACTCCAGATCTACTAAAATTGAATCTGTGTTTTATCAGGCAATTCATGTGTCCCTTTAAGTTTGATAAGTAGTGACTTAGAACTTATATATGTATACGATGAAAACCTTGGGTTTATGTGTTAAACTATATTTTAAAATATTTTTAAAGCTAAAATTTTAAATTGACGGTGGAAAAGATTGTTCTTGAGACACATATAGATGAAAGAATTTTTTTCATAGGAAGATACTAAAATTAAGGAAAGGTCAGAGACTGTATCCTGCAGCTCTAAAAGGCAAATTCAAACCAGTCTAACCAGAAAGAACAATAAAAGCATTAATCATTCCCTTCCAGATTCACTAGATTCAGATCTCACAAAGCATAAAGAAGGAAAATGTTCTATTCCCCAGAAAAAAAAAATCAAGAAGTCAGACAAAGCTTAGAAATTAGAAATTATGCTCTTGATAATATAAAAATTGTAATTCTATTGCTCAACCCTCCTTTCCCTTCCAATGTTCCTAAATTTTCCCCATTTGTACATAGCTTATATAATATTCCTCCTTTTATCCATTAGATTGTAAATTCCATACAGAAAATAACAGCTTTTCAACCACTGAAAATAGTTTTAGTTTGTAAATATTTGAGTTTTTTTATAAAGATTTCATTTATTATTTTTAGAGATAGGGGAAGGGAGAGAGGCAGAGAGGGAGAGAGACATCAATGTATGGTTGCCTTTCACCTGTCTCCAGCTACGGACCTGGCTGGAGACCTGGCTTGCAACCTGGTTATGTGCCCTGACTGGGAATTAAACCAGTAACCTTTGGATTCGCAGGCCAGCACCTTCTCCACTGTGCCACCAGCCAGGACAGATTTGAATACTTTTTGACTACTCACTCTCCAAAATATGAGGGAGGCCCTGGCTGGTGGCACAATGGATAAGGCACCGGCCTGCAAACCCAAAGGTTGCTGGTTTGATTCCCTAGCCAGGGCACATAACAAGATTGTAAGCCAGTTCTCCAGCCAGGTGTGTAGCTGGAGGCAGGTGAAAAAGGCAACCATACATTGATATCTTTCTCCCTCTCTGCTCCTCTCGCTTTCCCTCTCTCTAAAAATAATAAAATCTTAAAAAAAGAAGCACATTCTCAACTTTGTTGAGTATTTTTTTTTTTTTTTTTTTAATGAGGGAAAATTAAATTTCCCCAAGTGGAAGCATGTGACTTAATTTCTCCTGCAATACCTATATTCCCTTTTTACTCCCCAGATCCTTCCAAACCAACTCAATGTCACCACCTCAGATAGATCTTCGCTAGCTCCCCCAACTCCTCCTTTCTACTTCTAAAGCACTTTCCCCTTCCTTCTAACACAGCACCTAAACTGTGTTGGGAACCACTTACATCTATATCCACACTCAACCATGAAGTCCCTGAAGCCATCACTGTAACTCAGATTTAGCTAGTCTTTCAGCATGACCAAACTTGAATCAAATGTCTCATTTCACAGCCCATGTGAGTTCAATATCTTCCCTAATTTTTCAGTAAATGTCATTTTTTATCTTTTACAATGACCCCTCAATTTCTGGTTTACCTCTATACATGTAGTCTCTGTTCTGTGTTCATGCTAATTTCTACACAGTTTTATGGACATTCACAAGAACTGAATCATATTCATGAGTGTAAGAGCTTTGCCCAAGTTTTGGTCACAACAGGAGCAACGGATAATACTGCAGAGCATGCAGGTTTTCTCCATTAGGTGACTGATTCCTTTGTGTCCTTCCATTGTATACAGCTTGGGCTCAGTTATATGATCTAACCTCCCTCTAGAGAAGCAATCCAGACCCTGTTCTCCAAACCAGGACCCAGGTTAGTTTGTCTTTAGAACATCTGTTGGAATTTTTTCCAGACATTATACTTTTTCATGACCAACTGCTCCATTTTTTGAATGTTTATTCAAAAAATTATTGCATAAATGATCTTACAATCAGAATCTGACAGGTCTGATGAACTCTATCATGGGGAATGAAATCTTTAACCTTACAAATACTTCTTCAATATCTCAAAGGGTGACAAATAAACCTGGTGGTTGGTTTTCATATGACTGTCCCTTAATTAAGACTGATAACCGCTCCCTCTAAACACAAGGCATATGAGGAAAATTATTAGAAGGTCATGCTGCAAATGAACCTCGTTCATCAGGATTCTGAGTTGCTATCCACAGAATCCACAGTATATCTGATCAGAATCAGAAACCCATGTGGGTGTACATTCAGAATGTTGGAAGGGAAATTAGGAAGTGTAGGCTGTTGAAAATTTTTTAAAGATTTTATTTATTATTCTTAGAGGGAAGGGCAGGGAGGGAGGCAGAGAGGGAGAGAGACATCAATGTATGGTTGCCTTTCACCTGCCTCCAGCTAGGGACCTGGCTGGAGACCTGTCTTGCAAGCTGGTTATGTGCCCTGACTGAGAATCTAATCAGCAACTTTTGGGTTCATAGGCCAGTGCTTTTCCACTGAGCCACCACCAGCCAGGGCTATGAAAATTATTTTTAAGAAGACAGAATCCCCACTATGAATTGTTAAAATGTTGAGTGAATACCAAGAGATGTGAGGGAGTCATGAGGAGCAGGCATTTCCTGCATGTACCAAAGTATGACTGTGAAATGTCTAGAATGTCACAGTAAGTAGTGAGGTTTCTGAGTTGGGACTTAATAAAATGTTTCGGGTGAAGGAATGACATGACCAAAGCTATCTTTTCAGATAATATTTCTAGGCCCTGGCTGGTAGCACAGTGGATAAGGCGCCGGCCTGTGAACCCAAAGGTCGCAGGTTCAATTCCCAGCCAGGGCAACATAACTAGGTTGCAAGCCAGGTCTCCAGTCAGGTCTGTGGCTGGAGGCAGGTGAAAAGCAACCATAATTGATGTCTCTCTCCCTCTCTGCCTCTCTCTTCCCCTCTTTCTAAAAATAATAAAATAAAATCTTTTTTAAAAAAAGATAATATTTCTGATACAGAAAGATCACATCAGATCACTAGGGACAAGAAAGAGGGGCTATAGCAGGACTTTTAGAAGGCAATGGTAAGCAGTCTAGCATAGGATTGGCTGAGTAACTGAAGACTCCAGGGTGCATGGAAATGAAAAGAGAGTTGGCTCTCTGGCTCACAGGCTCTTTAGTTCCTGGGCTGGCTCTCTGGCTCTCTGGCTCTTCTTCCTCAAGGATGCCCAGATGATCATGCTGTAGCTGCCTTCATTTCCCAACAGACAGTGTTTTGTATGGGAAGGAACTCCAGGCTCAGCCTAGGATCAGGCTGACCTGGCAGACGGTGGCAGGTTTATTCTTTGGGTGTTCTAGGGGGGATAAGCTATGAAACAGAAGCATGCCATTCTTCCAAAACCGTAGTTCTTGTATCTTATGTTGTTTTAGTTTGTAAATTAACCCTATAGATGATCACTAAAAACCAACAGGGGAATAGTAGAATTCAGGTGTTAAAGAATTTAGCCTTAATTGATTGACCTATGTGACTAATTCACGTGGAAAGCTGTTATTCCAAAATTATGAAGCTTCTGAATCAAGGCTCCTTTCTTTTATTACCAAACCTTTGCCTCTGGATTTTGCCTAGAGAGTGACAGCAGACAGCAGGACCCCAACATGCTGTTCAGTAACAGCAATGGCGACTCAGATGGGATCCTCTCTGCTGATGGCTGGTCCATCCTATGAGTGGGACTACGGGGTTTTCTCTGCATGCCCACTTGAGGTACTGGCTGCCAAAACATGCCCGGCTGGTGAAAAGGGAACAGGTCTGGGGAAAAGGCTGTGAAAAGAGATCCAGGTGAGAAATGCTTTGGGAAAGTCATTATGTGGGGACCATGGTTTATGAGATTGATTGGCAGATGACTTGCTTGTGAGCACTCCGGAATAATGGAGTCATGGATACCAGTTTTCTTTTCTTTTCTTTTAAAATAGATTTTATTTTTAGAGGGGGGGAGGGAGAGAGGGAGAAATACATCAATGTATGGTTGCCTTTCACCTGCCTCCAGCCACAGACCTGGCTAGAGACCTGGCTTACAAACTGGTTACGTGCCCTGGCTGGGAATCAAACCAGCCCTCTATGGGTTTGCAGGCTGGCGCTTTATCCACTGTGCCACCAGCCAAGGCCCAATTTTCTTAATCAACATGTTCTCAGGTTTGTTTTTTGTTTTTTTTTTTCCTGGTTACAGCTTTTGGCCTATATGTCCAGTGCAATAAGGGAAGCTCCGAACTGGCTCCTAGAGGGAGCCCACTGGGGAGGATTTTGGAGGACTGGAGTATATACTGCTATAATCCAATTTCCAAAGAGGTATTCATTAATTGCTGTAATACTGTGTGGCCTACATAGGTTTTGGATTATGAGGAAAGGTGGCCTGTGCATGGCTCCCTAAATTATTGTACCATCATGAAATTGAAACAGTATTGTCAACAGTTAGGATGAAATCAGTTAAGTCAATATATTTATGTCATTGCGTAATAGGGTTTTACCAGTCTTTTTAATTTTTGTCAGTCTATAATGATAAAGTAACACTTAATTATTATTTAATTTGCAGTTACCTGACCACTTCTGAGTGTGGTCTTTTCTTGTGTTTGTTGATTAGATGAACTGCTCTTTGTTGATTACTCATTTGTTATTGTCTGTTTTTCTATTGAGTTGTCTTTTCATTGTCAATGGAAATGGCTCTATATATATGTGTTAAACCCTTGTCATTTGTGTTGCAAACATATTTTACAAATCTACTGCTAGTTTATTGACTTTGTTTACAGTACCTTTGCCATATGAAGGAATTTAAAATGTATATGGTAGAATATAACTGACCTTTAAAATTCTAGTATAGCCCTGGATGGTGGCACAGTGGATAAGGCATCAGCCTGTGAACCCAAAACTTGCTGGTTCAATTAAAGATTTTTAATAAAATCTTTATAAATAAATAAATAAATAAAATTCTAGTATAAAATATTGGAAATATATATAAGTATAAAATAATCAAGTAAAAATTCATAACATCTACCATTAAAAACATACATATTAACAACATGCATAAAGTCTGAGGTCTACATCTCAGCAATCATATCTTTTTTCCTCCCTCCAGAATGAACCACTATATTTGGTATATCTCAGTTCTACGCATTTTTTCTGATATTTTTATCATTACAGTTCTTCTTAAGCTATATAAAACGTGAGGTCTGACCAGAAAAAAGTCCAACCATTGTTAATATTACAAGAATGGTTTGCATGACATCAATGTGATCAGGCAGCCAAGGAAAGTGGACTGGAATGTATATGTGTGAACAGTAATGACTTCACTGTACTAGTTACTGGGGCATTTGATGCCACCCACTGAATGAACATGTGTACTATGTGGCCATCACATTCAAAATGACTAAGCAAATAGAGCAATGAATCTGCATCAAATTTTGTGTTAAGCTTGAACATTCCTTTGTGGAAACTATTCAGATGATTCAAAAGGCTGCAGATATGGGCAACTGGTGATTGGTAGCTTCATCACAACAATGCACTCACTCATGTATCACATCTCATGAAGTTTTTTGGCGAAATATCAAATTACCCATGTGAATCAGCTGCCCCCTTCCACACACACACACAGCCCTGTGACTTCTGCCATTTTCTAAAATTAAAATCAGCCCTGGCTGGTGGCACAGTGGATAAAGTGCCGGCCTGCAAACCCATAGGTCACTGGTTCAATTCCCAGCCAGGGCATATAACCAGGTTGCAATCCAGGTCTCCAGCCAGGTCCATGGCTGGAGGCAAGGGAAAGGCAACCATACACTGATGTCTCTCTCCCTCTCTGCCTCTCTCCCTTCCTGTCTTTCTAAAAATAATAAATAAAATATTTAAAAAGAAAAAATATATTTAAAAAAATAAGATCAACTTTGTAAAAGAAGAGATTTCAGAGAGTCAATGAGATTCAGGAAAATACAACAGGGCAACTGATAGCAATTGGGAGAACTGTTTGAGGTCCCAAGGTGCCTACTTTGAAAGGAACTGTGGTATCATCATCCTATGCACACTGTTTCTTATATCTTCTTCAATAAATGTTTCTATTTTTGATATTACATAGCTGGACACCCTCTAGAGAGACCTCATATTTTTTCTACTTTTCATTTTATATAAATAATACTGTATATATATTTTTCTTCAGCTTAATATTTTTATACTGGAATATGTTTTTACATTCATCAATATTTAACCATGATTTTTTAAGGTTAATTACATTCACCTTTTGTTTTTGTTTTTATTAAACTGTAGCCTTACTTTTTAAATTAATTTTTGACTTTTCAATTACAGTTGACATATTAGTTTCAAGTGTACAACTCACTGATTAGACATTCTTTAACTTGCTAAGTGGTTGTCCCAATAAAACTAGTACCACCTGACACCATACATAGTTATTACAATATTCTTGCCTATCCTCCCTATGCTGTACTTTACATTCCCATGACTATTCTATGATTACCAATTTGTACTTCTTAGTACCAATTAGTCCCTTCTTCTTCACCCATTCCCATTACCCCAAGCCCCCTCACATTTGTCACCTATCTAATTTTTCTATCTATGAATCTGCTTCTGTTCTGTTTGTCCATTTGTTTCATTTTTACATTCAGTTGTTGATAATATATTTATTACCACTTATTATTCAGATATTATCTTTATTTTTCTTCTTTTTAAAGAAGACCCTTTAACATTTCATGTAATACTGGTTTGGTCATGATGAACTCTTTTAGCATTTTTATGACTGAAGCTCTTTATCTGTGCTTCACTGCTAAATGAAAGATTTGCTGGGTAGAGTAATTTTAGCTGTAGGTCCTTCTCATCACTTTGAATATTTCTTTCCAGTCCCTTCTGGCCTAAGTTTCTATTGAGAAATCAACTGACAATCTAACTGCTTTTCTCTTACTGCTTTTACGATTCTCTCTTTGTCTGTAACCTTTTGCATTTTAATTATAATGTGTCTTGATGTGGGCCCTTGGGGTTTATCTTGGTTGTCTATTTCCTTCATAAGGTTAGGGAAGGTTTTTATCATGATATTTTTTTTCACATAGATTTTCAATTCCTTGCTCTTTATCTCTTCCCCTTCTGGCACCCACATGGTAAGTTGATACACCTGAAGTTGTCGCAGAGGCTCCTTGTACTACACTCATTTTGTGGGGGATTCCTTTATCCTTTTGCTATTCTGATAGGGTATTTTCTGTTTCCTTATCTTCAAAATCACTGACTTGAACATTTGCTTCACCCACTCCACTTCTGATACCCAGTAGTGTATTCTTCACTTCAGTTAGTGTATTCTTCATTTCTGACTGATTCTTTTTTGTGTTTTCTAATTCCATTTTCACTTCCTATCTTTGTTGAAGTTCTCACTAAGTTCATCTACTATCTCCCTAAGTTCCTTGAACATCCTTATAACCAGTGTTTTGAGTTCTGTAGCTAATAGATAGCGTGTCTCCATTTTGTTTAACTGTTTTTCTTTCTTCTTTTTTTTTCCCCATTTGGGACATGTTTCTTTGTCTCTTTATTTTGGCAGCCTCCCTATACTTGTTGCTGTATATTATGTAGAGCTTCTACATCTCGTGGGCTTATAAGAGTGTCCATATGTAGTAGAATTTTGATAGGGTCCAGTGGCACAGCTTCCCCAGTCACCCAAGCTAGGCACTCCAGGTGCACCCTCTCCCCAAACTCCATGAGGGATGTGTACACCTTCCTATTATAGTTGAGCCTTGATTGCTGTTGGCTCACCAAAGGGAGGGATTTACCCTCAGGAAGATTGGCAGAGAGGATTGACTATCACTAATATGGAAAATCAGCTACACAGAGACCCACCAACAGAGCAGGACTGATTTCAGTTCTCTGGTGCCTGCTGGTCCACCCCATGAGAATGTCACTTGTGAAGGTAGTTAAGTGGTGCTTCACTGTGCTCTGTGGCTGTCCACTTGGTGCATTTGCTTTGAGGACTCAAGGGAGATATAGGCCAAGGACAGCTGCTACCTGCGTTCTGCCCTGGGGCCACCCAGCATAACCTACAAAGTGATCTGCAGATGGCTGGTACCTGCACTGAGCTTGGAGGTTCCCAGAAGAGGCCAAGCAGAGAGGAGACCCAGTGCCAACTGCTGCTAGTGCCTGACCTGAGGCTACTTATCACAATGTACAGTCCATGCTAAGGCCAGAAGGTGCTTATTTGAGAAAGTTTAGGAAAGCCTGAAGCATGAGCCAAGACAGGCTGTTCATAAAGAAAAGCCACTGGAAACAGCTTGGGTGGGCCCACAAGTTGGGTGGGGCGGGGTCTCAGAATCACCAGGACCAGGCTAGCCATCTTAGCCATTTGATGGAGACTCAGATTTCGTGCCCTGCCAACTCTGTGGGAGGAGAGCTTATCAAACAAACTATGGCCTTATGCCAGCACTTCTGTCTGGGAGAAAGTTGCCCCTCCTGCTCTCACCCTGATGTCAGAATCTTCAGTTCCTCCCCATATGCCCTTGCTGACCTTCGAGCAGCTGCCCTGTGCTGGAGCCCAAAGCCAACTAGTCTAAGTAAGTCCATGTGCAGCCCTTAGAGGAATGACTGGAATTCTAGCTACCTCCATCTCACTTAGCCACAAACCCAGGGGGTTTTCACAGGTAGAGGTTATGTGGACTTCACTTCCTGGCACTGGAACCCTGAACTAGAGGACCTGGTGTAGAGCTTGGACCCTTCACTCCTCAGGGGGAGCCACTGTAGCCAAGATATCCCTCCTGCTTTTTATCCACTACACATGGATATGGGACAGGCCTGTTCTATGGCTCTGCTGCTCTTACCAGTCTTGATGTGGGTTCTTCTTTATATGCTTAGTTGTAGAACTTCTCTTCAGCTAGAATTCAAACGGTTCTGAATGATGGGTGTTATAAAATTTAGTTTTAATTCTGATGTGTTTGACAACCATATAGTTCTAATTTATTCATTTTTATTTGTAATATTGTATAATTTACCAGAATTTGTCTCTTTTTGTTTAGAAACACTTAGATTGTTTCCAAATTTCTATAAACATAAATGATGTGGCCATGATCATTCTTATGCTCCTCTCTTTCTGAGTACATCTGAGGAATTTTCAAAGTTATATAACAGACATATTAGACTGCAGAGTTTGCTTAATAAATAAGGTGTTTTTTTTTTTTCATTATACACTCACAACAATTATACACATATGAGGTTCTCTTGCTCTACATTTTTACAAACATTTGGTATGGTTCAATTTTGATGTTGTGACATATTTGATGACTGTGAAATGATATTTAATAATGGTTTTAATTGCATTTCCTCAAGTATAATGAAGTCAAAACATTTTTTATATGTTTCTTAGCCTGTAGACAATAGTTCTTTTGTAGCTTGGTCATATAATTTGCTTCTAAACTTTGCAAAAATCACCAAATAAATATTGAAAAACCAATGCTAGAGGTATCATGGTTCCCTGGGTTCAAACTATATTATAAAGTGATAGTAATTAAAACAGTATGGTACTGACATAAAAGTAGGTACAGCTCAATGGAACAGACAGGACAGCCCAGAAATAAACCCATGCATATATGGTCAACTAATTTATGAATAAAGAGCCAAGTATATAAATTGGACAAATGAGAGTCTCTCCAATAAAAGGTGTAGGATTCAGAATTTTGCCAATCTAGGAATATTCATATATCTTCTCCTATCAAATCTCCCTAAACTTGGTGCATTCTCTCAACCTGAAATTCAAGTACTTATTTAGTATGAGGATTTTTTCCCTATTATTTGTCTAAAGAATTGCCTCTGCCTCATATGATTCTTTCTGAAGCAGTGGTTATTCACATACTTGTTCATAGATTCATCTTCTAGGTCCTTTTTCTATCATGGCTTTGAGATATTTCTTCCACCTCACCTTCCAAGGTGATAATTTGAAATTTTAAACTAAAATAAAACAATGGTTTAAATGTACAGAATTGGGTTTTTTGTTTGTTTTTACTATATCTCAATCTTAATTGTGCTTATGATTCCTTCTATTGTTAAATTTTTATTATTCTCTTTTAGCAAATCTGTTTCATCTTCCCGTCTCTGGCTTCTAGTCCCCCTAAATTTGTTATATTCTTTGTCAGCTCACTGGTTCTTAGGTATGGTAGTTGGGGCACCCTAACTAGCAACAATTCTCTATGTGACAAAAGTAAAGTCTTCCATATCCCTATAGGCCAGCAGTGTAGTAGCAGAATGGCTTACAGTCCCTCAGGAAATAACATCAGAAATCTTATTTTTCCCAGTTTCTTAGCATGTTTGAACCTCAAGAGTAGGAGAATTCAGCTTACCCATTCACCTCCTACATTTCTTAATGACTAAAATAATAATAAATAAGAAGAAAGGCAAGTTCATATTAGGTCTAAGATCTATTACATTGAGATCCTCTTCCTGGAGCTCCTTCACTTTGGCCCATGAAAGTGAACTGGTTGCAGCTATGCTCGCCTGGATTTCCCCAGGGCCAAGACTCAATTACTGCTAGCCCCAGTACATGCTTTGTTCAAGAGAAGAAGCACAAAGCTATGATTAGAACCCACTTCCTAAAAGAAGGAAGCAGTGGTTGAGTCCAAGAAGCTAGATAGGTTCAAAAGATATAAAGAGGCACAGAGCTTAACAATAACTAGAGATTTAAAATAAGGGAAGAAGAATTAAGGAGAACCAAAGACTTATAGTTTGGAAAATTAGTTGCATAGAGAAATCAAGAAATAAATGGTATCTACTAAACTCTCATTACATCTTAGAGTTCATTGCTACTGAATTTCCCATGTTTCACATATTCTTTGAAGTACACAACTTCTTTAAGGGAGCAAAATAACTCTGAAGACTGTCAAGAAGAGAGGAGGATATTAAAAAATATTTTTACCCACAGGTCTATTTATGGTCAGAATTGCCCTGACTCTAGTTTCTAAATGCATTCCCCCAACATCAACCTGATCACCTTGCTGCTTATTAGGCTGATACAAACTATGAGACAGAGAATAATATTCTTGGCATAAATATTCATCCAAATTGAAGTTAAAAGATATTTTAACTTCAGGTAAAGATGTACACCATGACACACTATGAGAAACTGCTTGTCAGAGTGGTATTCAGAGTGCAATTTTGTAAACCTAGCTCCAGCACTTCAAAGTATACTTTCAGATAGGATTAATAAAGTCAACTGGGATTACTGATACTTAATCAGTAGAAGTATCACTGCTCATAGTCAAAACACAGTCTGTCTTATCTTGTTATTATCACCGTATGCCTGAGAAAGCATGGGATTCATAGCAGTTTTTGCTCTCAAGTAAGTTACAAGACTATTCTACTAACTTACTTAAGAATTATATTTATCTGTTTTTTTTGTTTTTTTTTTTTTTAAGGAGAGCTGTTTTTGAAGTAGAAATATATGCCTTGTCCTTGTCAGTAGTGGACGCTCAAAACAATAATAATAATAACAATAAAAACAGCAACAATAATATTGTAATGTCAAAAATGATAAACAATTCAGGAAAAGATTAAAGACTAGAAACTAAGAAACCCTTCTAACAGGGTGGAAGATTAAAAGAGAAAAAAATACCTGAACAGACAAATTCATTTTTTACTGCAATGAATGATGAGGTAGAGGAGAGCTGGAATACAGAACAGCTCTTTGTTATTTAATTATCTACTCTCCACATTGGTCCAGAAAGAATTGAAGATACCCTACATGAATTGGGTAAGATAACATAAAGCAAAAAACAGAAATTTAAAAAGAACTCAAAATTTCAAAATAACTCAGGGGTAACCGTGTAGAACTGAATTAGAAAGAAATTTAAATGAAAACCATTATGAAACAAAGATACTTTCCATGGTAAATACAAGCCTGACTCTGAGGTTCTCAGTAGTCCACTCTAAAAAAAGAAACTAATGGTGAGCTACATAATCCCAGTATCTGTATAAAAGAAACTGTTCACTTGATCGGGAGCCCCAGAATGATTCTGGAGGCTAATGTCAGGCAGGAATACCTCCTAGGCTTCCTTGTAAAGGTGGCTGTGCAATGCAATGACCCATGTCCTCAACAGCATTCTTACAATAAACAGTCAAAGTTATACAATCGTTTCTTACCTTGTCCCTCAGCCAGTGGGCGGAAGCTTAGAAAAGCATATTTAGTTTTAAAAATACTTTATATGAAATGTTTTGTACACCTGAAACTAATATAACATTGTAAGGTAACTGCAATTGAAAAATTTTTTAATTGTAAAATAGTTTACATGGGGTGCTGAGTGATAATATAAAGCAATAGTTCTTAAGTGTTCTGAAACTCTTATTAAAAACAATATGATACTGCACTACTCCAATGCCTCTGAGTTTTCCAAGAGTTCTCTATGACCTTTCAGAAATAGCCCATGGACCTCCACTGAGCATAAGTAGTTTGGAAACAGTACAAAGGGGTGTAAAAGGTACTCAGGGAAGGAAATTTGATAGTTCAATGGTAAACTAATGACTCAATTCAACTTCTAATTACTTTGGGCCTAGCTTATCTTTGGATGTTTCTGATTTCCTTAAAGTAAGGGAAAAGCTTAGGGCTGCCACCAGGATTGGATATGGGGCAGAGGTTAAGAAAACCTCATAAAGCATTTACCATCTACAATCTGTAACTTAAAATAATGGGTACTCTTTCTGAAGAAAAAAAAATCCCAGGTTGAGCCTTAGAACCACTTAACAAAAACAAATTATGTTACCCTTTAACCAGGGTTTATGGAAGCAGAGATTTCAAGGGAAAAGGAAACAAAAATCAAGAAAACAAAGCAAACTGTTTCTGAACTGAAGGCTATTTTTGATGATGGAGTAATAGCAGGAAAGGGTTGGTGGCAAAAAGGGTAACAGACATTAGTTTACCATTTATAAAAATATTTAAAACTAGGTAATAACAGATCATTATTGGGTGAGAAAAGTCATATTAGTGAAGGAGTTGGAACAGTGTATGAACAGATTACTATAATTTGCTTTTTTTGCCCAGTTCTCTAAGGTATTCCCAGATCTTTATAAAGATTTGTGGATGATAATTACAAATCTCTTCCTCCTCTACTCCTAGGTACTAAATGTAGAAACCTGAGCCAAAGATAAAATTGGGTGTAAGGGGACCTAAATATGTTTACATTGTTACTTGAAGTTTTGTAAGATAAATGAATGTGGAGTAATTCATTTTCATTTCTAATTCTCTCTGTTGTCACCCTAGCTTTACCAATGTCTTCAGCCATTCCCTGATTTTACCCAATGGCAAAAAAACATTCATGAATCTTATCTTAAAACTAGGAGACTGAAAAAGAAATGGTCTTACCCACGGCCCTAAGATCCACTGTCCACTAAAGACTAATATCAAACTTAATGCAGTCATGTTGAATTCCAGGTATCCTTTGATCAATGGTGTCTAGGTGACAATCAGAGTAACAGTTCAGAACACACAGATAACAGGAATGACAGACACCAATCTCAGAGTCAAGTTTTAAAATACAGAAAGAGGTATCTCCATACTGCTTTCCACAGTGGGTGCACCAAGTGGATCTACTTTTTGACCTGGCAATCCCACTTCTGGAAATATTTCCCAAGTAATCCAAAACACTAATTCAAAAGAACATAAGCACCCCTCTGTTCAAAGCAGTGTTACTTACAATACTAAGATATGGAAGAAGCCAAAGTGTTCACCAGTAGATGGGTGGATAAAATAACTATGGAAAACTCACACAATGGAACACTACTCAAAACAAGAAAGTTTTACCCTTTTTGATAGTATGGATGGACCTGGAGAACATTATGCTAAGTGAAATAAGCCAGTCAGAAAAAGATAAATACCATATGATTTCACTCATATGTGGAATCAAAATAACAAACTGAACTAACAAACAAAATAGAAACAGATTCATAGATAGAGAGCATGATGATAGCTAAGGGATAGGAGAGGGGAGGGTGTGGAGGGATTGAGCAAAAAGGATAAAGGATTTATGGATGTGGACAACAGTATGGTGATTGCAGGAGTAGGGGGATATAAGGGGATTATATACAATTTGTCAATAAAATACATCAAAAAAGCAATGACAAGGACAAAAAAAAAAAAAAAAAAAAAGACCAGGGTCTGCAAATGTCTGAACTATGTGATCTGAGTACCTATTTTCTAGAAGTACATTTTCTTTCAGGAGATCAAACAAACAAACAAAAAATGGGTTAGCTTAGCAATTAAGAAGAGTAGTTTTCTGCACTATTATCTAGTATAAAGATTTTGAAATTTCCAAATTAAAAGTCTAAATCTGAAGCATTCTAGAAGTCAGAATCACTTGCAAATCATTAAGGATGACTTGATTTTCTAATACAGCAGATTTGAGAACTCATTTTGTCATCAAATTCTGTCACTAATGATCAAGAAATTTAAGAAATACTCAATAATTATAAGCTTCTAATTGCATACCTTGTTCTAATAAGATTACATGGTCATTCCGAGACTGAGCAAACATTTTGAAAAGGCCTTACTGAGGACCTGCATATAAATGAAGGTTTCTTTCACAGTGTCAGCCTACTCCTGTCTTAGAAAGTATCTTATTAAACATATTTAAGAAAACCATTTCAATATCAGTGTGCTTGCTCTGACTTTTCTTAAGTGAAAGCTTCATTGCTGGCAATCATTGCCAGCCAACCAGTCAGCTTTCCTTCATGCGTCCTTTTAAATATTCTCTCTGAAGCAATGTTTCTAAATTGGTGTGGTTCCAACAAGGTAGTAATAGGTGTTCTGTGATGAAAAAAGTAAGTTTATGTATTTATTTTTATGTACTTATAGTACACTAAGCTTGAGGCTGGCTGGCAAAACAAACTAAACAGATTTCTTAATTAGTGAATTTCTCTTGAGCATTTCCCCTCTCCTTGGAGAAGAGGCAAGATTTAGCATCAGTTAAGCTCCTCCTCCCTTTGTTTTTCCCCAGAGCATTATTTGAATCTTTCAGACTTATTTCCAATGGTACATAGTTGGGAATAATGTCTTTAAAATAATGAAATAAGAAAGATAGGATTATCTTTCCTATTTCCTGAAATTGAAAGGATAGGATTAGTAAGCCACAGTGAATGGAATATACTTGTTATTATCCTGAAATTGAAGGATAGGATTAGTAAGCCACAGTGAATGGAATATACTTGTGTTTCACACATGTATTGCTTGAAACCTTATTCCACAAGCCAATTCTAGATAGAGAAGCCTGACCTGAGGGCTCTGATGCCCCTCTGTGTCTTAGGTGTTAAGCCTATTTCATGTACCTGGTGAGTATCTAACCTTTACCATGTCACTAACCTCAGTGAGGAGATGAGATCACCCTCTGCCTTTATCAGTCACTATATAGTTACACAGAGAGGTAACCTGTCAGTTTGCTAACCACAGCCTGGTTGGATTGAACATCGTCCATCAGGTATTAGGCAGTCTTATTTTCAGAGTATTACTTGCTATAGGCGGAACAATGATCATGGATGAAAAGG
Organism: Noctilio leporinus; assembly: GCA_004026585.1. Classification (NCBI taxonomy): domain Eukaryota; kingdom Metazoa; phylum Chordata; class Mammalia; order Chiroptera; family Noctilionidae; genus Noctilio; species Noctilio leporinus. The sequence goes on from PVIW01008283.1 coordinate 38,514, forward strand.
CCAAACCTGTCTGCTTTCCCAATCTGTTTTCTGAGATCTTTGCCAATGGGGACTCACCAGGATTCTAGCCCCTCCAGATAAATCAAACAGCTATTCAGTTTAGAAACTCCTGCTTGGAAAATGAAGATAAATGCTGCCAAATTATGATCGATTTTGATTAGAACTTAATCTCCTAACAAAAACCTATGTTGGACAGCAGAACCAGGAAATGTTGTCCACAGAAGCTAACAAGTTTATCCAAGGTCATACCTCTGGAATTCTTTTTAACACACCATGTCATTTAGTCCATTTAATTTTTCTCTTTAGTCATGTACATATCAGCCCAAATGTCTCTTCATCAGAGCCATATCTAACCAATTTACCTAAAGCATCTCTGTCCCCACCAATGTATTCTTTTACTTTATACCAATTATCACAATTTGAAATTATTTTATTTCTGTATTGATTTTCTATTTTACCCCATTAGAATAGAAGTTTATGATACAAGTATTATATCTGGTTTGTTCCATTTTATCCCAAATATCCAAAACAGTGCCTGGCATTTATTAGAATTGAATCAAACCAGATGATCAAGAAAGAGATCCACACTATACCTATGACAGCAGCTTGTAACTTTTAATTAGCAAAAACCTTAATTCCCAAGATAGACTTTCTCTCATAGCAATATTCAGTCTATAAAGGGAAACTGGGATATCTTATTCCATGGGAACATCTAAAGAAATAATCACCTGCCTGAAATGATTAAATGGCTCTTCAACTTGGAGGCAGAAGGCTGAACGTCATGGCTCTCTAAGGGGCCATCTGTTTATATCTATACTAACCAATCATTTTTATTCACCTTTTGTGACCCTAGTGTAGGATCTCTCCAGTTTCTAGTAGATAAAAGGACCCAGATACTCTTCCAAATTTCAATTCTGATGAATTGCCTAGCTCATTTCATAACATTGATGCTCATGATTTTGGTTGACAGCAATGCTGTCAACTAATGTATGTACAACAATGTCAACAATGATGTAATTAACTAATTAGTATCAACTCACATTGCTCACCTAATCAATTTCAGAATATTTTTCATGATAAGATATATCAAAAAATAAAGTGCACCAGGGTTATGTCTATAAAATCAGTGAAAAAAGTAAAATAACTGTAAGTTATTCTGTATTCACTATATAAAACACCCAGACATTTGAAAATATATACATTACTGACAAACTTTTACTTTTAAATGGGCTATGAGAAAAATTAGAATGAAGCATAAAACATTTTTTTAAGATCATGAGTGTTTAACAAAATGACATATATATATATATATATATATATATATGAGTATGAGGACTTAGGGATTATTAGGTTTAAAAAAGATAATGAAATTTGAAAAGACAAATAAAAAGAATAGACCAATGGGACACATGTTTTAATTTTATAGATGCATCCCAATGTTGCTATTCAAGCTATCTCCCTCAATGAATGAAGAGGATAAATTCATAAAATTCACTGCACAAAGGCCTCTTTGCAATTATACTTCAGGATGTGTACTTTTCTTCTAAAATATGTGGTAAATTAGTAAATTTCAGTTAATTCAACTTATTTCACATTATTTTAAAAATTAACATTATATAGTCACCTTTAGGATACAGACTACTCCCTTAAAGGTTACCTGCTTCTAGACATATTCTAAGGATTATCCCAATGCTTCACAATTATAATAGCAAGAGCTTACTTGGGTTTATTACAAATACATATTTGATCTTTCCAAATACTTTTCAATCATGAAATCATATAATTTGCTTTATTTCTAAAGCATTTAATACTATCATGTTCAGTACTATTGAATATATATTTTAGGGTCTAACTTCTCCCTTGCCATTTCAAAAGAAGCCAGATTTTTGTAATTTAATTGTAAACCCCCCTGAAATCACAATCTAAATGAGTAATGGTTGTTCTCTCCTTGAAATCGTGATGTTCTATCTACAGAAATTTGACATGTATATACAGCTGTAATTATTGTTTTTCTTCTCTGGGATATTGAGATATTATATCAGGTTATTGGTAGCAAGGTCACTGTGACATATGGCACATGGTTTCCAGCATCACCCCTTACCCAAACACACAGTGTTACTAAGGCAGACATTCAACAAAAGCCATTTTCTCTAGGTGCTGGGTTTCACTGACTTATGGGATTTCTATATATGTCTAATTTGACTAATGAAAAATTAGTCATTTGAAGGCTGTTTAAGAAGAGATGCAGCAATCCTGGAAGTAATAAGCAATTATAGTAAGATTACAAGATTAAAAAAAAAAAAAAAAAGTTAGTTTGTAAAAGCCAATTGCTTTCCTATATCCCAACAATGAACAAGTGGAATTTTAAGTTAGAAACACAATACCATTTATATTACCAATGAATAAATAAATTAGCAAAAGTATGTACAAGGTCTATATGAGTAAATCTACAACTCTAATTAATGAAATTCAAGAAGAACTAAATAAATGGAGAGTATTCTATGTTCATGAATAGGAATACTCAATATTGTCTAAATGTCAGTTCTTTCAAACTTGATATATAGATTTAATGCAGTGCCAACCAAAATTCCAGAAAAAAATGTTAATGGATATCAACAAACTGATTCTAAGAAGCAAAAGACCCAGAAACACCAATATAATATTAAAGGAGAAAAACAAAGTTAGAGGCCCAACACTACTGATTTTAAGACTTATTATATTCCCTGGCTGGTAGCACAGTGGTTAAGGTGCCGGCCTGCGAACCCAAAGGTCGCAGGTTCGATTCCCCAGCCAGGGCACATAACCAGGTTGCAAACCAGGTCTCCAGGCAGGTCTGTGGCTGGAGGCAGGAGAAAGCCAACCATACATTGATGTCTCTCTCCCTCTCTGCCTCTCTCCCTTCCCCTTTTCTAAAAAATAATGAAATAAAATCTTTTAAATAAATAAATAAATAAAAGACTTATTATAAAGCAACATCAATTAAGGTGATGTGGTACTGGTGAAAGAACAAAGATCAAAGCAACAGAATAGAGATCCAAAATAAATGTGCATAAATATAGTCAACTGATTTTTGACAAGAGATCAAAGGTAATGTAAGGCAATAAAGGTCATTTTTTTTCAACAAATAGAGCTGGAAAAACTCTATTTTTTATATGTGAACATTCACATATAAAAAAGTGAATCTATAGTGTCCTCACTCTTTTCACAAACATTAATTCACAACAGATCATAAGCATAAGGATAAAACACAAAATAATAAAACCCCTAGAAGATAACACAAGAGAAAACCAAATAATGCTGGTTATGTTGATGTCTTTTTTATAAGATTTTATTTATTTATTTTTAGAGAGAGGGGAAGGGAGGAAGAAAGACAAGGAGAGAAATATCAATGTGCAAGAGAAACATCAATCCATAGCCTCTTGCGCACCCCCAACAAGGGACCTGGCCCACAGCCCAGGCACATGCCCTGACCAGGAGTTCAAACAGCAACATTTCAGCTTGCAGGATGATGCTCAACCCACTGAGCAACCCCAGTCAGGGCTGCTGATGCCTTTTTAGATACAACACTAAAGATATGATCCATGAAAGAAGTAATTGACAAGGTAAATTTAATTAAAATTATAAAATTTTGCTCTGCAAAAGATAATGTCAAGAGTATTATAATACAAGCCACA
>PVIW01008283.1:42287-62946 GCA_004026585.1 Noctilio leporinus
GCAGAAAGAAAGAAGGAACTTGTACCCTTTGCAACAACATGGATGGAACTGGAGAGTATTATGCTTAGTGAAATAAGCCAGTCAGTGAAGGACAAATATCATATGATCTCACCCATTACGGGACAATAATGAGCAAAACTAACAACAAGCAAAACAGAACCAAATATATGAATACAATGAATAGGCCTTCAGTGGTCAGAGGGAAAGGGGTTGGGGGGAGGGGGGAGGCAGAGGCAAGGAAGGGGAGCAGCTTAGACAAGAACCTAGTATAAAGGAACCATGGACATGGGCAACAGGTGGGATTGACTTTGGAGGGAATGGGTGGGTGGGGAGGGGGACAGAGGGGAGCAAAAAGAGGATGGATGTAATACAACAACAATAAAATTTAAAAAAAAAAAATACAAGCCACAGACTAGGAAAACATATTTGCACAGAAACATCTGAAAAACAATTCTTATCCAAAATATACAAAGAATTCTTCAAACTCAACAATAAGAAAATAATCTGATTTAAAAATGGGTCAGAAACCTCATCAAAGAAGATATGCAGATGACAAGTAAATATATAAAAAGATGCTCAACATCATGTATCATCAGAGAAGTGCAAAGAAAAACAACAGTGAAATAGTACATTACTCCTATTAAAATGGCCAAAATTCAGAATACTGGTCACCAAATACTGGCAAGAATGTTAGCAACAGAAATATTCATATATGGCTGGTTAGAATACAAAATAAAACAGCCAAACTTCTGGTCAGGATGGTAACATAGTCAAACACAGCTTGACTCCTCTCACAACCACATCAAAATTACAACTAAAATATATAACAACCAGAATTGTCAGAAAGTGAATTGAACAGAAGTCTAACAACTTATGGAATTAAAAAACCACAAACATCCAGATTGGTAGGAGAGGTACAGAGGTGGAACAGGCTAATCCCACATCCACATGTGGTGGATAAAAATTCAGAATGGGTATCCTGGGAGCAAGGAGTTCCAACCCCACACCAGTGCCCCCTGCCCATGGTTCCAGGGCCAAAAAGATAAGTCACCATAACTTCTAGCTGTAAAAACCAGTGGGGATTAAGTCAGTGGGAGAAAATGCTGGAGTTCTAAGCAGTTCCCCTTAAAGAACCCACACAGAGACTTAGACTCACCCTCTCTGAGCCCCAGCACTGGGGTAGCTGCTTGAAAGGCATCAGTGGCACACAGAGAGGAACTGACGTGTCTGGCATTAGGCAGGGGCTGGAGGACAGTTTTCCCCCAAACAGAAAGGTAGGCAGAGACCATCATCCCTTTCCTAAGCGCCCCCTCCACAGAACCACAGAGTTAGCTAGTAGGTGCCATATCTGAGACTCCATCAACCTATCCCTGTTGGCCCTGCCCTGAAGATCCCCTGATTCTCTGTCACACACAACTCACTAGGCCACTCAAACTTCTAACCATGACTTTTCCATGTAAATGACTGGTCTTGGCTCATGCTTCCAAACTTCCTAAATCCTATCAAACAAGCAACAGGCAGCCTCAGTGAGCCCCAGGCCCTGTACCTCATGTTAAGTGGCCCCAGGCCTAGCACTAGGAGCAGCCAGCCTAGATTCAGAGCGTGGCCTTACCTGGAAATTTCCAAACCAGCATAAGTATTAGTCATCTCAGACTGCTTTATGGCTCATGTAGGGTGGCCCCAGGCAGGACACAGGTGGGGGTTGACCTTGGCTGGCACCATCTGGGAAACCCCAGAACCTGTGCACCCAGTGAACAGCTACAGATCACACTGGAGCATCACCACTTTGACCCTGCATAGCTGATCCTCCACAGAGGGCTGAGGTTGGTGGTCAGCAGTCCTTGCATCTGACTGACCTGGGTGTATCCCTCCCATTGATCTGCCAACAGCAACCAAGGCTTAACTACAAGAGGAGAGTGTACTCAACCCACACAAAGGGTGCACCTTGAGTACCCAGCTTGGTTGACAGGAGAGGCTGTGCCACTGGACCCTACAGGACACTTACTACATAAGGCCACACTACCAATACATAGAGTCATAGTGGCTCTACATATTAGATAGAAACAAACACAGGGAAGTTGCCAAAACAAGCAAAGAAACATGGCACAAATGAAAGAACATATCAAAATGCCAGAAAAAAAGAACTAAATGAAATGTACATAAGCAATCTATCAGATGCAGAGTTTAAAATACTGATTATAAGGATGCTCAAGGAGGTTAATGAGGACCTCAACAGCATTAAGAAGATCCACTCAAAAATGAAGGATACACTAATTGAAATAAAGAACAATTTACATGGAAACAACAATAGAGTGGATAAAGCCAAGAATCAAATAGATGATTTCGAGCATAAGGAAGCAAATAAAAACAACCAATAAGAACAACTAGAAGGAGAAAAGAAACCAAAAATATCAGGATAGTATAAGCAGCCTCTGGAACAAATTCAAGAGGTCCACCAGTCATATCATAGGTGTACCAGAAGAAGAGAGAGATCAAGAAATGGGAAATCTATTTGAAAAAATAATGAAAGAAAATTTCCCTAATTTGACCAAGGAAATAGATAAGAAAGTCCAGAAAGCACAGACAGCCCCAAATAAGATGGATTCAAAGAGGCCCACACTAGGATACATCATAATTAAAATGCCAAATGTTAAAAATAAATAACTAATATTAAAAGAATCAAGAGAAAAGCAATTAGTTATATACAGTGGAGTTCCCATAAGATTGTCAGCTGATTTCTCAAAAGAACCTTTGCAGGCTAGAAGGGATTGGCTAGAACTATTCAAAGTCATGGAAAGCAGGGACCTATAGCCAAGATTGCTCTACTTCTGGGGTCCCCTACCTCTCTTCTCTGAGTTGGTGAACACCACTCATGTTACCAACTGAGCTCCACCTCCTACCTCCAACCCCCCTCCTTCAGCCTGAGCACCATCTGCTGTCTCCCTCACCCTACCTATGTCTGTAGAAAAATTGTCTTCCATAAAACTGGTCCCTGATGGCAATGGGGACTACTGCTACCTGGCAAAGACATCATTTAGAATCAAAAGGCAAATAAAGATCTTCCTAGACAAGAAAAAATTTAAGGTCCTTGCATGTTGGCATAATGGATAAGGTGCTGGCCTGCAAACCCAAAGGTCAATGGTTCTATTCCCAGCCATGGCACACATAACCAGGTTGCAAGCCAGGCCTCTAGCCAGCTCTGTAGCTGGAGGCAGGTGAAAGGCAACCATATATTAATGTTTCTCTCCCTCTCTGCTTCTCTCCCTTCCCCTCTCTATAAAAATAATAAATAAAATCTTTTTAAAAAACTAAGAGAGTTTATCATCACCAAACCATTGTTATATGAAATATCAAAGGGACTTATTTAAGAAAAAGAAGATCAAAACTATGAAAAATAAAATGGCTGTCTGAAAAAAAATTAAGCCATTGTTAATATAATGAGAACAGTTTGTGTGGCATCAACGTAACCTGGTAGCCAAGGAGAGTGGACTGGAATGCACATATATGAACAATGGCAACTTTACTGTACTAGTCAGTAGCAGCAGTAAAATCTGCTGAGTGAGCATCTATACTGACTGGCCATCATGGGCAAAATGACTGACTGAGTAAAGCAACAAATCTGCATCAAATTTTATATTAGACTTGGACACTCCTCCACAGATACATTTCAGATGATTCAGAAGGCCATAGCTATGGGTAACTGGTGATTGGCAGCTTCACAAAAACACACCTGCTCATGTATCAAGTCTCATGCAGTGGTTTTTGGCAAAACATCAAATCACACAGGTGACTCAGCCCCCTACAGCCTAGATTTGGTGCCCTGTAACTTCTGACTTTTCCCAAAACTAATTTACCTTTGACAGGGAAGAGATTTCAGATCATCAGTGGGATTCAGGAAAATGTGACAGGCAGCTGATGGCAATTGGGAGACTATGTGAGGTCCCAAGGTGCCTACTTTGAAGGGGACTGAGGTGTCATTGTCCTATCTATGTACAATATTTCTAGTATCTTGTATCTTTTTCTATAAGTGTCTCTACTTTTCATATTGCATGGATGGATAGCTTCTGGACAGACTTTGTATATAAGACACACAGACATAGACAACAGTGCTGTGATAGCCAGAGGGAAAGTGGAATGAGGGTAGGTGGATATGGGCAAAGAGAGGATAAATAGGGACAGAAGACTTTGCTTTGGATCATGGGTGCACAATGCAGTGTGCAGATAATGTTTTGCTGAGCTTTACACTTGAAACCTGTGTGCTTTTGTGAACCAATGCCACCCCTATAAATCCAATAAAAACTAAAAATAAAATAGGAAGATGGATTAAATGGTGTCTAAGATCACTTTTAGTTTTTCCCAATATTTTATGATGCCACTGAATCTTTGGTGAATAAATGACTTTCTTGCCACCCAAAGAAGATTTTGTAAGGAATCTAAGCTTTTGTTTGGAAATACCTACCCCAGTTGAGCATTCTAAATATAGCACTAAAACATGCCATTTTAGGGGAAAAGTTTTATGTTATTATTTGGTAAAGTGGTAAATAATAAAAGCTAAATGACAACAAATAAGCAGGTCACTTTCACATTTTAGACAATAGATTCACAACTTTTGAATTCAAGTGTTACAACCTCTGCATTTTGCCCTGGCTGGGAATCAAACCAGCGACCTTTGGTTTCAGATATTATACATGTAAATCTATCAATTCTTCTAAATATTCTTTCCCAGACCTTTGATCACCACAATTGAATTTTGTTTGTTCACATGACTTGACCAAGGTGATGAATATCTATCAATTCTGTGAACATTGTTTTACCTTAACACTAAAACAACAATGGTGACAAAGGACAGGGTAAGACATAATATATCTCTCTCTTCATGGAATTACCCAAAACAAAGTGATAGAATCATCAGATACTGCACTCAATTATTGTGAAACTATGTTCATCACGATACTTCTGAAAACCTCATTATGGAAAAGCATTAACTGAGTCTGCTTGGTACATAAGAGAGAAAAGTATCAAACACACCATTCTCATCTTAGTGATTCTGTCAACAGAGCAAAGCAATGTGAACTAAATGACCTGTGAAAAATCTGACCCACATAGTCAAGAAAATAGGAAAGTGCTATCCTTAAGGTTCTTCTGGGGTTTTCCTCTTATATCTGCTTCACTTCCTCCCACTATCAGTTATTTGGTTAATTACCTTATGTTTTCATTAATTAGTTATCAAATATTTCTTGAGATCTACTCTGACTACTTCTGTACAAAACACTGGAGATTAAGCAGATTTAGTGGGAGAGATGTTGAGCCTTCAATTTGATTTAACAGTCTAATGGATATTAAATAAATAATTGTAATAAGATGATGAGGGTTATTGTAAGGCAAATACAAGGCATTATGAGAGCATTAGGCTGGTGTAAACAACTCCGACTTTTGTGGGAGATCTTTCTGAGAAAAGACCATGAATTAGTTATGAAGGACAAGTATATATTAGCTAGGGATAGTAGGGTATGTGGAGTAAAGGGCACATATACCAAACCAAGAGAATATTTGCAATGGTTTATATATGAGAGAGACCAAAACATATTTGAAGAACGAAGGAAATAACTTAGTAATGCTTAAGTATAATTGCAAATTGGTAAAAATGATATGGTAAGGGTAGGTAGGGATGAGACTAGGCCCTATAAGTTTTTGGCTGATTTTGTCAGATTTATGATGAGAAAATCACTGGCTACTGTGTGAAGAATGGATGTCAGGTACTAGAAATATTGATGAAGGTGGGGAACACTATAAAGTATATGATTATCTTATCATTGTGCTGTACACCTGAAACGAATCCAAGATAATATTGAATGTAAACTGTAATTTTAAAAAAAATTTAAAGGAGTGTTTTTTAAAGATTTTATTTATTACTTTTAGAGAGGGGTAGGGAGAAAGGCAGGAAAACATCAAAGTATGGTTCCTTTCACCTGCCTCCAGCTATAGAGCTGGCTAGAGACCTGGCTTGCAACCTGGTTATGTGCCCTGGCTGGGAATAGAACCATTTACCTTTGGGTTTGCAGGCCAGCGCCTTATCCACTGTGCTGCCAGCCAGGACCAAAAAAAGTTGTTTTAAATGGATGGCAGTTGTCGAAAGTGGATGGAAGAGACTTCTGTTCCAGCCATGAGGAATAAATAGGGTCTGGACTTAGTCCTTGACCTGTAACAAGAAGTGAACAAAATATAGGAAACAACTATTTTCAGATATTACACAACAGGCAGCCCAAGATTGTAATCACTGATAAAAGGAAGCAGTTGATATAAGCCCTGCCATAATTGAAGCTTTTTGTCTAGAAGTAATTTTCAGTCTAAGTGCAAGAGGCAAGAACTCAAATAGAATTAAGCAATCTTTCTGAGCTCAGGAGAAAGAGATCAAAGTTCTAGGAAGCTGAGGCACTTAAAATTTGGGGAGTAGAGTACCCAAGAGCAGAAAGTGTTTCAGAGGAAGAGTTTCAGAAATTTGCAAAAAATTTCACACACATACACAGAGTGAAACTCGTAAGGCCACACACATTGTAAATCTCAAGGAAAACAATATTACTGGGGAACAAGTAACATTCACAACCCAAACAGAGCTGAAAATTCATCCTAATTTCCTTCAGTCAAAAGGAGAGACCTCATTAAATACTGTGACATTTAGTGGAGACCCAAGAAGAGTGAAATTTTAGAAATGGGACTAACGACTACTTTACATCTACCCTAAAAGAACTTTAAAATAAGCCTCAAAAGATCAAACCAATTCACAAATAATTTTCTACCAGAAAAAAGAAAATAAAGCAATTCTAAAAACAATGTAAAATCCAGCACTCAATAACATAGAATTCAACATGTCCAGCAACCATTAAGAAATTACTAAACACACAAATAAGTAGAAAACTTGACCCATAGCCAGGAAAAAAAATAAGTAAATAGAAATAACAGAGATAATAGAATTATCAGACCAGAATGCTGAAATAATTATTATAAATATATTCTTTGTATAAAGGAACCATGTTATTAGAAAAGAAATGTAAATTAAAATTAAACCTGAAATAAACAGAAGAAATAAAGAGCAATAGAGTTCAAACAAATAAAAACAATGGAGAAAAAAGAATAAAACCAATGCTGGTAGTTTGGGAAAAAAATCAATAAAATTGTTGGAATGCTAGATGGATTGACTGTGATGAAAAATGGGTATCACCAGAGATCTTATAGATATTAAAATAGTAAGAAAATATTTTAAAAAACATCATACCAATAAATTGGCAAATTTAAAAGGAAAAAGATTTTGAATGACACAGTTTATCAAAACTGACTCAGGTAGCAGCAGAGTCTAAAGAGCCCTGCATAAGCTCATATGTCATTATGCATCTGCCCAAACCCACAAGAGTAAGTCCTAAGGTAAACTATGAATTTTGGGTGATCATGATATGTTAGGGTAGATTCATCTTTGGTGGTAACAAGAGTAATTCTGGTGAGTGATATTGAGAATGGTGAAAGTTGTGCATATGTGAGGGAGTGGGTATATGTGAAATCTCTCGACCTTCCTCTAACCTATCGTAAACCTAAAACTCCTCTAACAAGATAGTCTTTAATTTTTTTTCATTAAACAGAAGAAAACAGACAACTATAAGTGAGAAGATGTGAAAGAGAAATCTTCCCTTTATTTAATCTTCCTCCATTATCAAAGAACTGCCTATCAGCTACAGTAAAAGCCCACAGCCTAGTTCTACTCCCTTTTGACCTTCACACACTCTGCATCACTCCCTGGTTGTCCAGCAACACTGAGTCTGTTTTATGTGGGCAACAGCTTGTAACATCACGGTGCCCCATGGGAGTCAAAGGCACTAATACTGATGGATGGCTCACCAATTCCTGGTGGAAGCAGATGCAATCAATACCACTGACCTCAATAGGCAACCACTCTGCTGATTAGTAGGAGAAACAGTAGTTTCTCACTTGACAAGAGTAATAATGGAGCAGGATTCCTGAGTTGAAACAGGAAAGTGACCAGCTGCTGCAGTAAAGAAGAAAATTTTTCATTCTGGAAACACAACTCCCACAAGGAGAAGAAAGAGGAGTTGGTGAGTGATAACAGATTAGATTGCAGTCCTGACTGCATCAGGAGGGAAACGATTTAACCTTCTAGTACCTCTATTAATAAGCAAAGTTGTAATTATAACAAAGTATTATTTATGAAACATTTATTATAAGTCAGAAAATGTGCTAAGTGTTTTTGCATGTTATCTCATAGCAGCCCTTAAATTACCCTTTTAATAAAGTGCTCAAATGATTATCCTTATTTTACTCATGGGGAAATTTGAGGTTTTGAGAGTACAAGAAATGTATTTAAGCTAGTTAAATGGTAGGTATCTGGCTGCCAGAAACAGTAAATAGCATTATTCTTGCATTTCTGCCAGGGTTGACCTGAGAAGATACTGGATGTATAGTGCTTGGAAATTTACCCAAAAGGGAGTCAACATTATCATGTAACTATATGAATTTAAATGATAGCCAACATCTTTTACGCTGAACACTGCACCAGGATTTTCTCAGATCTTCCTACTCCATCCCTGATATATGATGCTCCTATTTGGATGATAAGAAAAATGTAAACTTAGGACAACTTTAATGGTTTGCTCATGTTTTGCCTCAGCCACACTTGATACTTCCCTGTGGTGCTACCACTTCTGGGAAAATGTGGGCATCTCTTTCACTTTTATTTTCTCCATTCATGAGATCAAACCAGTGGGACTTAGTATTGGTTCACACAGCCCTGAATGTGTAGGTCGAACTTCTTTTAGATGATATGTTTAAGCAGGGGGTGAATAACAATAGGAATGATTCTTTTACCTCAGGTTACATCATTTGTCTTTACCAAAAAGAATACAAAGGGAGATAAAATGCAGAGGCTACTTACTCCTTGGGAGTATCATTATTTCAGTAAGTGTTTACTTCTAATGAATTGTAGTATTGGGTATCTAGGAATATTTACCTTCCACAAGATGTCTCCACTCAAATAAAAACTTCTAATATTGTTATCCTCCCCACAAAATCCTTCCTTTTCATTAAACTATTGCCTTGCTTTAACAGTCATCTTTACCTTAGTATAAAGGAGTTTATAGCATTTTTAAATCAGAAAGGAACTTAGCTACAAAGATAATGAAAAGTGTGTGAGATACCTCAAAAGTTACAAGGTAAGAAGTAAAGAATTGGTGCCTGGCCAGCTCAGCTTCTCTAGAATTGTTTTCACTCCCTAAAAGTCACTAGAAGAATAATCATGATCCTATCACTGGCTTCTATTTACAGTACCACAGTCTTCATGCAGCATGCATGATCTTATCCCAGAACTTTAGAATAGAGCAAGACAACATGGACTACCTTGATTACAAAGGGACTGAGACTCTACATAAATTACAAAGAGGCGTTCAGCATCAGGGACCTGACAGATGGCTAATTAAATGATGTGGCACAAATGGCTATACTCAGGTTCAAAACTTGAGTTTTGAACAAAGTTTTCCTGGCCAATACCAGGAAATAAGATCTTAGAAACTGTGGGATGACAGTGGAAATACCAGCTCTGCTCTTGGTCAATGAGCAATGTAAGTGCTCAACCGCACGTTTGGATACTCATGAGTAGAAGAGTGACTCAACAGAAAGATTTACTACTAAACCCCACTTTATTGTGGGCAGGGTAGAGCAAACTGGGGGAACAAGTAAAGAAGCAGGTTATCCCTGTCCAGGAACATTGGGGAAAACTGAAAACAGAGAAAAGGCACAGAAAATGAGATGAGGATTGGCATTATCATCAGAGGCCAACCAATTTTTTTTTCTTAAAAGATGAGTGGTAGGGAAAATAAAACAGGAGTTTTTCTCTGGCTTGCCACTGATTCATTGGATAAACTATTACATACGTTGTTTCTCTCTCTGACTCAAACTTGTTCATCTCTAAAATGGAATATTATTGAACCCCTACCTCCTCTATGTTGTTACAAAAATATTTTCATGTTTTTTTAATGAAAAGAACCATAAATATATTTTAAACAATGAGCTTGAAAACATATAAAATGTGGTAGGAGAAACACTGGACATATGAGATTAGACTATGAAAAGCTCTGGGACAGACTATTTGGTCCTAATCTTTGCTCTACTATTTATTAAATGATTTGAGAAAATCAGACTCTCTCACTCTCTCTCTCTCTCTCTCTCTCTCTCTCTCTCTCTCACATACACACACCCACACACACACACACACGTTTCATCATCTGTATGATCTGTAGAATGAGGATACTAGTAGTCCTACTTCATACAATAGATATGAGGATTAGTTACGTATGCTTAAAGCCTTAGAATAATGCCTGTCTCATAATATGTGCCTCATACATGTGTTATTGGATTTTAGTCCTAGAACTATTGTTAATTTACTATATATTAAGTTGTTCCACTTCACTTCTTTGGACTTCTGTGTACTCACATTTAAAATAGACATTTCAATTTCAAATAGATGATTTCTCAAGTTCCTTCAAAGTCTAAATTCCATGGTTTTCTAAATTATTTCCATTCATTATACAGATCAGATCAGTTGTATGTGCATTGCATATAAAATGGTAAATATTGCCAAATACTGGTAAATGTATTAGAAACAGAAATATAGTGGCTAATTAAAACTGATAATACCCATAGCAAAAGGAAATGAGACACTTAAAATAGTAATAGAGACATTTATTATTGTGCTAATAAATGATGAAAAGCAAATATAAGCCACTTTAGCACCATAAGTCAGTTTGATTCTCCTAAAGAAATGAGACTGTAATTCATGCATACCATTTACAAATATAGACAATTCCTTAACAACTAGCTGCATGTCACAGTTTAAGAATTATACTCAAGCCCTGGCTGGTGGCACAGTGGTTAAGGCACTGACCTGAGAACCTAAAGATCACTGGTTCGATTCCCAGCCAGGGCAACATAACCAGGTTGCAAGCCAGGTCTCCATCCAAACCCATAGCTGGAGGCAGGTGAAAGGCAACTATACATTGATGTTTCTTTCCCTCTCTGCCTTTCTCCCCTACCCTCTCTCTGAAAATAATAAATAAAATTTTTTAAATTATTATACTCAATCATTTTAAATAGGTCAAAACCCTCACATCATCCATAAAATTGGTCCTCCAAGCTCTCCCACACACAGCTCCTACACAGGGAACAAAGCCAGATAATTTGACAACTCCTGTGCTCTGCTTTCTGTGCAGAAATGGCAATGACACAGTTATCTCACTGCCATGCATGCTTCCTGGGAAAGGTTTACTCCGGATCACACACAATTTTCATGGACTCCTCAAAAGCTTCAAACTTGCTTTGAATTTCTGCCTTGGAAATATGAATGCAAACTAGATCATGTCCCAGACAAGTTAGCATTTCTCATTCTGCCAGTTAAAGTTCTCAAAAACAGCAGGTGTAGAGAACCTCACTTTAGATGTAATATGGCTTCAGCAACAAGGCACATGGGAAATGTTGGACTCTGTTTAACTCTCAATAACCTCAGGCTAGACATTTACCCATCATTTGGTTTTACTATTAATCCCCTATAAAAGGGATCCTGTCCTGGGAGGGTATTGATTCTTCCTGATCAGCTACCACTGGGAGCAGCTGCTTTGCCCTTGTATCTAAGTTTCTCCTATTAAAGCTCTTATTAATTTAAATAAAGCTACATGTGAGTTCTTCAGACTCAACCCTAAAGTTAGACTTTTGGGGCTTCCTCCAAATAGCAGGATATGCATTATAAAAATTCTCAATGTTACAACAGCCCCAAACCTATGCGACACAGTTTAGGCAGTCCTCAGAGGGAAGTTCATAGCAATACAGGCCTATCTAAAAAGGTTTGAAGAAGCCCATACAAACAACTAACCATAAAGCTACAAGAACTAAAGGAATAACAGCAAACAAAGCCCACAGAAATTAGAAGGGAGGAAATAATCAAGATAAAAGCAGAATTAAATGACATAAAGATTAAAATAATAATTCAAAAGATTAATAAATCCCAAAGCTGGTGCTCTAAAAAAATTAATAAAATAGACAAGCCTTTAACCAGATTCATCAAGGAAAAAAAAAAAAGAGGATCCAAATAAACAAAATCAGGGGGAAAAAAAACCAGAAAAATCACAACTGATACCACAGAAACACAAAGGATTGTAAGAACTTACTAAATAAAACTACATGACAAGAAATTTGTCAACCTGGGTGAAGTGGATAAATTTCTGGAAATGTATAATCTTCTAACACTGAATCAAAAAGAAGCAGAGCCTGAATAGGCCTATAACAGCCAGTGAAAATTGAAGCAGTAATCAAAAACTCCAAAGGCACAAGAGCCCAGCACCAGATGGCTACACAGGTGAATTTTACCAAACATTTAGGGAAGAACTAACTCCTATCCTTCTCAAACTATTCAAAAAAATCCAAGAAGAGGGAAGATTCCCTAACTCTTTCTATGAGGCCAGTATTATGCTAATCTCCAAACCAGGTCAAGGCACAAAGAAAGAAAAATACAGGCCAATATTTTTGATGAACATAAATGCCAAAATCCTCAACAAAATATTAGCAAGCCAGATCCAGCAATCCGTACATTAAAAAGATAATACACCATGATAAAGTGGAATTCACCCCAGGGATGCAAGGATGGTACAATGTTTGTGAACCAATAAACATAATATACCAAATAAACAAAATGAAAGACAAAAACTGTATGATGATAAAATAGATGCTGAAAAAGCATTTGATAAAGTACAGCAACCATTTATGATAAAAACAGCAAAATGGGAATAGAGGGAGCATAGCTCAACATAATAAAGGCTATACATGAGAAACCTGCAGCCAATATTATACTAAGTGAGCAAAAACTAAGAGCTTTCCCCTTAAGATCAGGAACAAGGCAAGGCTGTCCACCCTCTCCACTTATATTCAACATCATTTTGGAAGTTCTAGCCATAGGAATCAGATAAGAAAAAGGAATCAAAGGCATCCAAGGTGGAAAGGAGGAAGTAAAGCTGTCATTATTTGCAGATGACATAAGAGTGTACATAGAAAACCCAATCAACTCCACCAAAAAACTACTCGACCTAACAGAGAACTATAGTGAAATAGCTGGTTATAAAGTCAATATTCAGAAGTCAAAGGCATTTTTGTATACTAACAATGAAATATCAGAGGCAGAAGCTAGAAAACAAACCCCATTTAATATAGAAACAAGAAAAATAAAGTGTTTAGGAATAAACTTAGCAAAGGAGGTTAAAGACCTGTACACAGAAAACTACAGAAAACTGAAGAAAGAAATTAAGGAAGATACAAATAAATGGAAGTATATACCATGTTCATGGATGGGAAGAGTTAACACCATTAAAATGTCCATTCTACCCAAAGCAATTTATAGATTCAATGCAATTCCAATTAAAATACCAATGGCATATTTCACAGATCCAGAAAAAAATACTTCAAAAATTTATATGGAACCAAAAACAACCACAAATAGCCACAGCAATCTTGAGAAAGAAAAACAAAGTATCAGGAATCACAATACTGTATATCAAACTATACAATAATGCCACTGTAATCAAAACAGTCTGGTATTGGCAAAAGAATAGACATATAAATCAATGAAACAGAATAGAAAGCCCAAAAATAAACCTAAGACTCTATAGTCAACTAATATTTGACACAGGGAGAAGGAACATAAAATGGAGTGGAAATAACCTTTTTAACAAATGCCGTTGACAGGGACATGCAAAAAAATAAAGCTAGGTCACCAACTTAAACCATACACCAGAATAAACTCAAAACAGACAAAGGACTTAAACATAAGCCCGGACACCATAAAAGTCCTAGAGGAAAACAGGCAGTAAAATAGCAGATACCCTATGCAATTATATTCTCACTGATACTTCTGCAAGAGCAGGCGAAACGAAGGAACAGATCAACAAATGGGACTACATCAAACTGAAAAGTTTCTACTCAACTAAATAAAACATCAGCAAAATTAAAAGGGAGCCAACTGTATGGGAAAACATATTTACCAATGATAACTCACACAAGGGTTTGATCTCCAAAATATATAAAGAACTTATGTGACTCAACACAGGAGAGACAGACAGTCCAATTTAAAAATGGGCAAAGGACCTGAACAGACACTTCTCCAAGGAAGACATACAAAGCACCCATAGGCAATGAAAGAATGCTCAGCATCAATAGCCATCAGAGAGATACAAATTAAAACCACAATGACATACCACCTCACACCTGTCAGAATGGTCATCATCAACAAATCAATAAACAACAAGTGCTGGTGAGGATGTGGAGAAAAGGGAACCCTGGTGCATTGTTGGTGGAATGCAGACTGGTGCAGCCACTTTGGAAAACAGTATGGAACTCCCTCAAAAAATTGAAAATGGAACCACCTTTTGATCCAGCAATTCCACTCCTAGGATTATACCCAGAGAAACTTGAAACACCAATTCAGAATAACCTAGGCACCCCTATGTTCATAGCAGCACTATATACAATAGCCAAATGCTGGAAACAGTCTAAGTGCCCATCAGTGGATGAATGGATCAAAAAACTGTGGTGCATCAATACAGTGGAATACTACACAGCAGAAAGGAAGAGGAAACTCCTACCTTTTGTGATAACATGGATAAAATGAGCGAGTATTATACTTATGAAATAAGCCTGTCAGTGAAAGACAAATGCCATATGATCTCACCTGATACAGGAGACTAATGAACAAAACAAACAAACAAGTAAAATAGAACCAGAGGCATGGAAACAAAGAACAGACTTTCAGTGTGCAGAAGGGAGGGGAGAGAGGGAGAAAGAGGCAAAGAAGGGGAATAGTTTAGTCAAGGAACTAGTATAAAGGACCCATGGACATGGACAACGTGGGATTGACTGTGAGGGAGGGGATAGGGAAGGTGAGGCAGGGGATAGCAGTGGGGGAAAATGAGATAAATGTAATCCAACAACATAAACTAATTTTGAAAAATAATTGAAATAAATTTCAATGTTAAATGCAGTACTGTGTTTAACAATATTAATATTTGTTACTGGAAGAGTATTCTTTCTTGACTCAAAAACTCAAGGTGTTTTGAAGTTTCTATTTCTTTTGTCAGTAGGATCCACCTGGGTCCCTTCTTCTACCATCCATCCTGAACAAGCTAAC
Organism: Noctilio leporinus; assembly: GCA_004026585.1. Lineage (NCBI taxonomy): Eukaryota > Metazoa > Chordata > Mammalia > Chiroptera > Noctilionidae > Noctilio > Noctilio leporinus. The sequence goes on from PVIW01008283.1 coordinate 57,511, forward strand.
AAATCCCTGACTTCTAGAGTGTTAACCCAGTCCTTGCTCCACTTTCTTGACTGTACGCCTCTCTTCTAGGTGCATCCTTTATATGTTCTCTGTTGGGTGCCATTTTTATTCAGTCCTGAGTAGTTTCTGAAACCTCCACCCTATTATCTCTGGTCATTCTGCTTTTTGCATTATTTTATTTATAATTATTAAACTATGACTAACTCAGATGGCTTTGGAATGCAGTGTCTTCATTAGTCCAGGGATATGGCCCCTTTAATACTCAGTGAACCATCCCCCAACCCCCTGCAAATAAAGGGTGAAGATGCTCAAGTATCTTGAAATTCCTTTAAAATTGTATAGCCAAAATGTGAGGTGGATGCCTTTAGCCCAGAACAAACAAAAATGAACTACGGCATTCAAGTACTTGGAGTAGGCTCTTACCTAGCAAGAGAAACATTTTAGAAATAGGTCACAACTACATGCCATAAGACCAGTGCTAACTTTATTTTCTAAACTGATTTAAAATATCTTACTATAAAAATGCAATACACATTTTCAGTAATTTTTCTGCATTGGTCTAAAAGCAATAATGGTTAGTGAGAATATCAATACTTTTCTTATACTTTCTGCCTATCAGAATGCTTGTTTTTAGTCTTCTTGTAATAAAACATTAAGAATCTAGTTCATATCATGCTTCAACAATATAGTTCTGTAAAAACTGAAAAGAAATACATCTTCAGTGAGGTTTCATCATCCCTTATTAATGCCATAATTGAGGGCTATAAATCTGTTTCTTATACAATTCATGCAATAAAATACTTAATGGATTGTGAATGACATGTTATAAAACTAGGCATTAAGTATTGCAATTTATATTTAAATGTGCTTTAGACATAAATAAATGGTCCTATAAATAGCAGGTTTTCTCAAATCAGGAGATATAACCTTTCATTTACTTCTAGCAGACTTGGGAGTAGAATCATTACACAGTGTGATGCCATCACCAAATTGTTATTGTATTTTCAACAGGTTGTGTTTTGTTTTGTTTGTTACTTTTAAGACAATTTATGACTATCAAATTGTTCAAGAGCTCTTCAAACAAAATCAGCCACAAGTACTGCCTTTGAGCCCTCTCAGACAATGTCAGAATAATCTAACCTGTGGTAAAACTGACTTGTTCACATTAATGTTGCTGCAAAGATAGAATGGAGTAAGAATGGGGCATTTTGGAATCCTGAAAACCTCTGTCATCTCAAGCTCCCCTTTTTCCCTTTGTTTCACATCCACTCTAAGTTGCCATTCCCCTGGGGGATCAGCGTGGCATTTACCACTTAGCACACCAGCAAGGATGACACAAGCTCTCAGTCAACAGACTGAAGCATCCAATACTCACAGCACCTTTTTGGTAAGTGGTGCAGCACTGGTGGGGTAAACTGTGCCTCATGTAAGTGCCACCGAGTGAAAATAAAGCAAAGATTTAGTCCTGCCCAAAGTTTAACCCCATTTCTGTTTAGCATCTGGTATGGCAAACCAAAGTCATATAACATGAAAGCATCTCTCATTTTGGTTGGGAAGTCACGCTTTGCCTTTGTGTGTTGTGTGTGTGTATGTGTGTATGTGTGTGTACCTGAAATCTGGTCCCTGACTTTAGAAAATCTATCAAATCTGAGCATGTCAATGTTCAAATGACCATTGGCTCACTACAGGAGAGTGGAGACAAGCACAGGCTCACTAATGTTTGCAGGATGAGACACATCAGTTAAACACCAGTCTTACTATCCTGGGGAACTGAATAGCTAGAAATAGCTAAACAACACTAGTCGTATTATTCTGCTAAGGCCAAGGTGCTACATGTTGGCAGCTAGGTCTGAACTAGATTTGGAATGAATCCCACTTGTGATTTTATAGCCAACTAGTCCAGAATTATATTTTCTTATCTTAAAAACTGAGGAGGAGGACAGGAGGACAGGGAAGTTGGAAATGAACTCTGCCATTCCTTCTAATCTAAACACACTCAAATCAATGAGACTGAATGTTTCAGTCTTACCCACCCCATCCCTCTATAATTGTTACTTTGTAGACCATATCCTAGTCCTTCCATACCAACCCCAAATAGAAACTAATCACTTTGGAAGATGCCTAGGCTATAATTTCATATTTTTAAAGTAATATGTCCCTTGGGATTGACCTGGAAATCTCCATCTCTGGCAATATTCGGCTCTGCTTTTCAAAAATAAGACCAGGTTACCTAGGACCAGAAGCCATCACTTCCCACCTTATGATATCTACGCTCTCCTCTACTGCTTTCCTGTCTCTTCTCACTGCTCTGAGCACCACCATGTACCAGGAATGGTTCTAGGTCATTGGGAACCAGGGGGGATATTATTTACAAAGCCTATTATAATTTACAACTGTCAAGTTCAGCTATAGTAACAGATTCTGTTAGTTACATATTATACATGTCATTGCCGAGGTAATGAAACAAATATATTGACTTGTACAAGTTCTAACCACTGAAATATGTGCTCTAAAAAAGTAGAATTTTTTCATTAAAAAAATTTTATCGCTGTTACAATTCTTTCATTTTTCCCCCATTGCTCTCCCCTGTCCCTCCCTCCCTGTCCCCTCTCCCACAGTCACTCTCCATCTCATTGTCCATGTCCATGGGTCCTTCACATTGGCTCCCCAACTAAACCCTTATCTGACTTCCTCCCTTGAGTCACCATCATTCTGCCCTTTTTTTCCCCATGTCTCTAATTTTGTTTTCACCTATTACTCTCCTGTATTAAGTGAGACCATAGGGTACTTGTCTTTTGCTCTCTGACTTATTTCAGTAAGAATGATACTTTCCGGATCCATCTACAATATCGCAAATGGTAGGAGTTCCTTCTTTCTCTCTGCTGCAAAGTACTCCATTGGGTAAATGTACCACTGTTTTTTGATCCACTCATCCACTGATGGGCATTTGGGCTGCTTCCAGCATTTGGCTATTGTAAATAGCGCTGCTATGAACATAGGGTTGAATAGGTTATTCTGAATTGGTGTTTCAGGATTCCCAGCAGTGGAATTGCTGGGTCATAAAGAAGTTCTATTTTCAGTTTTTTTGAGGAAGTTGCATATTGTTTTCCATAGTGGCCGCACCAGTGCGCACTCCCACCAATAATGCACCAGGGTTCCCTTTTCTCCACATCCTCACTAGCACTTGTTTGTTGATTTGTTCATGATGGCCATTCAGACAAGTGTGAAGTGTTACCTCATTGTGGTTTTTAATTTGTATCTCTCTGATGGCTACTGATGCTGAGCATTCTTTCATATGCCTATGGGCCCTTTGTATGTCCTCCTTGGAACTTGTCTGTTCAAGTCCTCTGCCCATTTTTTAATTGGGCTGTCTGTCTCCCCTGTGTTGAATCACATAAGTTCTTTATATATTTTGGAGATCAAACCCTTATCTGAGGTGTCATTGTCAAATATATTTTCCCATATGGTTGGTTTAATTTTAATTTTGCTGGAACTTCCTTTAGCTGAGCAGAAGCTTTTTGGTTCAATGTAGAACCATTTATTTATTTGCTGCTTTATTTCCCTTGCCCTGGACAAGATATCAATAAAAATATTGCTATGTGGGGTATCTGCTATTTCTCTGCCTATGTTTTCCTCTAGGACTTTCATGGTGCCACAGCTTATGTTTAAGTCCTTTATCCGTCTTGAGTTTACTCTGATACATGGTGTAAGTTGGTGGCCTAGTTTTATTTTTTACATGTCCCTGTCCAGGTCTCCCAACACCACTTGTTGAAGCAGCTATTTTTACTCCATTTTATGTTCCTTCCCCCTTTGTTGAATATTAGCTGCCCATAGAGTCCTGGGTTTATTTCTGGGCTCTCTGTTCTGTTCCATTGATCTGTTTGTCTGTTCTTGTGTCAGTACCAGACAGTCTTGATTACAACAGCTTTGTAATATAATTTGATATCCAGTATTGTGATTCCTCCTACTTTGTTCTCCTTTCTCAAGATTGCTTTAGCTATTCAAGGTCATTTTTGGCTACATACAAATTTTTTTAAAGTTTGTTCTAGGTCTGTGAAGTATGATATTATTTTAATAGGGATTGTGTTGACTCTATTGATGACTTTGGGTAGTATGGACATTTTTACAATGTTAATTCTTACCATCCATGAACATGATGTATGCTTCCATTTATTTGTATCTTCCTCAATTTCTTTCTTCAGTGTTCTATAGTTTTCTGAGTACAGGTCTTTTACCTCCTTTGCTAAGTTTATTCCTAGGTACTTTATTTTTTTTGTTGTTGTTGTTGCTATAGTAAATGGGATTTGTTTTCTAGTTTCTTTCTCTGGATATTGACTTTGTATCTAGCTATTTTGCCAAATTCAGTTATTAGTTTGAGTAGATTTTGGGTGTAGTCTATAGGATTTTTTATGTACACTATCATGTCATCTGCAAATAATAACAGTTTTACTTCCTCCTTTCCAATTTGGATGCCTTTGATTCCTTTTTCTTGCCTATTTGCTATGACTAGAATTTCCAAAACTACATTGAATATAAGTGGAGAGAGTGGATGGCCTTGCCTTGTTTCTGATCTTAGGGGGAAAGGCTTTCAGTTTTTGCTCATTGAGTATGATATTGGCTGCAGGTTTCTCATATATGGCCTTTATTATTTTGAGGTTTGTTCTTTCTATTCCCATCTTGCTGAGTGTTTTTATCATAAATGGGTGCTGTGCTCGCTTCGGCAGCACATATACTAAAATTGGAACGATACAGAGAAGATTAGCATGAGGATGACACGCAAATTCGTGAAGCGTTCCATATTTTTGATAAAATAGATTTTACAATGAAGGACATAAAAAGGGACAAAGATGGACATTTCATAATACTTAAGGGAACAATCCATCAAGAAGAAATAACTCTGATAAACATATACGCACCCAACATAGGAGCTCCAAAATATATAAGGAAAATCTTGGAAGACTTTAAGAAAGACATAGACAGCAACACACTAATAGTAGGGGATTTTAATACCACACTATCAATAATGGACAGATCTTCCAAACAAAAAATCCCCAGAGATGTGGTGGCATTGAACAACACTCTAGAGGAAATGGACCTAACTGATGTATACAGAGTCTTTTACCCCAAAGAAGCAAAATACACATTCTTATCAAATGCACATGGATCATTCTCCAAGATAGACCACATGGTATGTCACAAGACAAGCCTCCACAAATACAGGAACATTGAAATCATAGAAGTATCTTCTCAGATCACAATGGCTTGAAACTAGAAACCAAATTCAAGGGAAAAACCCCAAAATTCTCTAACTCATGGAGACTGAATAACATGCTTTTAAGCAATGAAGGGGTCAACAATGAGATCAAAGATGAAATCAAAAAGTTCCTGGAAACAAATGACAATGAACACACAACAGCCCAAAACCTATGGGATACA
>PVIW01008284.1:0-10277 GCA_004026585.1 Noctilio leporinus
TCTTTATATATTTTGGAGATCAGACCCTTGTCTGAGGTATCATTGGCAATTATGTTTTCCCATACAGTTGGTTCCCTTTGAATTTTGCTGATATTTTCTTTAGCTGAACAGAAACTTTTCAATTTGATATAGTCCCATTTGTTGATTTGTTCTTTTATTTCCTTTGCCCTTGGTGAAGTATCAGTAAACATATTTCTGCGTAGGATATCCAAAAGTGTACTGCCTATATTTTTCTCCAGGACCTTTATGGTGGCACTGCTTATGTTTAAGTCCTTTATCCATCTTGAGTTTATTTTGGTGTATGGTGTAAGTTGGTAGTCTAGTTTTATCTTTTTGCATGTTGCTGTCCAGTTCTCCCAACACCATTTGTTGAAGAGACTGTTTTGACTCCATTGGATGTTCCTTCCCCCTTTGTCAAATATTAGTTGACCATAGAGTACTGGGTTAATTTCTGGGCTCTCTATTCTGTTCCATTGATCTATATGTCTATTCTTATGCCAGTACCATGCTGTTTTGATGACAGTAGCCTTGTAGTATTGTTTGAAGTCCGGTATTGTGATTCCTCCTACCTTGTTCTTCTTTCTCAAGATTGTGGTGGCTGTTCGTGGGCATTTTTGGCTCCATATAAATTTTTGAAGTATTTTTTCTATTTCTGTAAAGTCTGTCATTGGTATTTTAATTGGGATTGCATTGAATATGTGGATTGCTTTGGGTAGTATGGACATTTTAATGATGTTCATTCTTCCCATCCACGAACATGGTATATGCTTCCATTTATTTGTGTCTTCCTTCATTTCTTTCTTCATTGCTCTGTAGTTTTCTGAGTACAGGTCTTTTACCTCCTTAGTTAAGTATATTCCTAGGTACTTTATTTTTCTTGTTGCTATGGTAAATGGGATTTGTTTTTCCCTTCTGTTCCTGTTGTTTCATTATTGGTATACAAAAATACTTTTGATTTCTGGATATTGATTTTATACCCAGCTATTTTGCTAAATTTGCTTATTAGGTCGAGCAAGTTTTTGGTGGAGCCTATAGGGTTTTGTATGTACACTATCATATCATCTGCAAATAATGACAGTTTGACTTCCTCCTTTCCAATTTGGATACCTTTGATTCCTTTTTCTTCTCTGATGGCTATAACTAGAACTTCCAAGACAATGTTGAATAGAAGTGGAGAAAGTTGTCAGCCTTGTCTCGTTCCTGATCTTAGGGGGAATGCTTTCATTTTTTGTCCATTAAGTATGATGTTGGCTTCAGGTTTCTCATATATGGCCTTTATGATATTGATATATGCTACTTCTATTCCCATTTTGCTGAGGGTTTTATCATAAATGGTTGCTGTACTTTTTCAAATGCTTTTTCAGCAGCTATTGATATGATCTTATGGTTTTTATTTTTCAATTTGTTAATGTGGAGTATTACATATTGATTTATGAATGTCGTACCATCCTTGCATCCCTGGGATGAAGCCCACTTGATCATGGTGTATGATCTTTGTAATATACTGCTGAATTCGATTGGCCAATATTTTGTTGAGAATTTTAGCATCTATGTTCATCAGAGATATTGGCCTGTAGCTTTCTTTCTTAGTTGTGTCTTGCCCTCGTTTTAGGATTAGAATAATATTGGCCTCATAGAAAGAGTTTGGGTGTCTTCCCTCTTCCTGAATTTTTTGGTGTAGTTTGAGGACGATAGGAGTTAGTTCTTCTTTAAATGTTTTGTAAAATTCACCTGTGTATCCATCTGGACCAGGGCTTTTGTGCTTTGGGAGATTTTGGATTACTTCTTTAATTTCACTAGTTGTTATTGGCCTATTCAGGCTTTCTGCTTCTTCTGGGTTCAGTTTTGTTGGATTATACATTTCCAGAAATGTGTCTTTTTCATCCAGGATGTCATATTTTTTTTTTCATATAGTTATTTGTAGTAATTTCTTACAATCTTTTGTATTTCTGAGGTATCTGTTGTGATTTCTTCTCTGTCAGTTTTGATTCTGTTTATTTGGGTCCTGTCTCTCTTTTCCTTGATGAGTCTGGATAAATGCTTGTCAATTTTGTTTATTTTTTAAAAGAAGCAACTCCTGGACCTATTAATTCTATGAATTGTAGTTTTAATTTGTGAATTATTTAGTTCTGCTCTGATCTTGATGATTTCTTTCCTTCTACTTGCTCTGGGCTTTGTTTGTTGTTGTTCCTCTAGTTGTTGCAGCTTTATGGTTAGGATGTTTTTATAAACTTCTGTGACCTTTTTAGGAAGGCCTGTGTTGCTATAAATTTCCCTGTGAGCACTGCCTTTACTGTATCCCATAGGTTTTGGGCTGTTGTATTTTCATTGTTATTTGCTCCCAGGAACTTTTTTATTTCATCTTTGATCTCATTGTTAGCCCATTCTCTTTCCCTCTTTTTTGAAAAAGTTTTTGTTATTTTTAGAGAAAGTGCTAGGGAGCGAGGCAGAGAGGGAGAGAGAGATATCAGTGTATGATTGCCTTTCACTTGCATTCAGCTATGGATCTGGCTAGAGATCTGTCTTGCAACCTGATTATGTGTGCCCTGTCTGGGGAATTGAACCAGCAACCTTTGGTTTTGCAGACTGGCACCTTATCCAATGTGCCACCAGCCAGGGCTTTATTTATTTATAATGTAAATGTTACTTTCTTTCATTGCCTTAGCCCTCTTCCATAATCTTATTATTTCTCCTCTTTCTTACTTTTTCAAAATAATTTTTCTTTCAATTAGTCATCTCATATTTCTCTTTTCTTACAATAGTGTTAACCCCTTTGCACATCTTTATTATTATTGACTCATTTGCTGTTGATATTGTGGTTCTGGTTGTGATTTATTTTTGCAGATGTGGGTTTCTTTCCTGAGGTGTATGATTTTGTTCTGGCAGCACCTGAATGACAGCATACAAGATATTGTGGGTGGAGAGACTCTTCGTCACACAGCTGTTGGGAATGACCCAGCAAATAATGACTCAACAATAAAGAAAAACCAATTATAACCACATAAATGGTATAAAGAGCATTTTAAGAGCACCAAGTTCAGGAGTTCAATGAGAATGCAGCAATTAGTCCCACAGGCCTCCTACTACAGAATGCCACAGCATGAAGACAAGGAGTCAAAACAGATCAATCTAAGATGCTGAAACAAAAAGAAGAGTCACCTAAAATGGGGAGACAAAGAAACAACCCACAGTTGAAAGGAAAGGAGGAATACCCAGAAAGAGTCCTAAATGAAGTAGAGGCAACCAAACAATCGGACATTGAGTTCAAATTGATGGTTATAAAGATGGTCAGTGAGTTCCATGATAACTACAAAGAACTCCAGGGAAGATACAAGGAACTTATTGTGAACTACACCAGTATGAAAAAGGATATAGATGATATCAATATGAGCCAGGAGGAAATGAAGAATACAATATCTGAAATGAAGAACTTAGTAGAAGGAGTTAAAAGTGGGCTAGATAAAATAGAAGATAGGATCAGTGAGCTGGAGAATAAGGGAGAAAAAAATTCCCAGACAGAACAAAAAAATGAAAAAAGGTTAAAAAAAAAAAAAGCATGTTTAACAGAGCTGCAGGACAATATGAAGCATAATGATGTCTGTACCATAGGGATACCAGAAGGAGGAGAATTGTAGCAAGGAATAGAAAACTTGTATGAAAAAGCAATAGCACAAAATCCCCTAACTTTATGAGAGAAAAAGTCACACAAGTTCAGGAAGCACAGAGTGTCCCAATGAAGATGAACCCAAAGAGGCCTACTCCAAGACACATCATAATTAAAATAGCAAAATTTAAAGGCAAAGAGAGAACATTAAAAGCCCCAAGGGAGAAATAGCTAGTAACATACAAGGGAGCTCCAATAAGCCTATCAGCTGTTTTCTCAACAGAAACCTACAATGCAGAAGAAAATGGCAAAAGCCAAAAGGGTAACCAAAAGCAAAGACCCAAAACCAAGACTATTCTACCCAGCAAGGCTCTCATTCAAAATGGAAGGTGAAATAAGAAGTTTCCCAGACCAAAAAAACAAAAAACAAAACAAAACAAAATGCATATCCACCAAAACAGCATTGCAAGAGATGCTAAAGGGACTGCTTTAAGAAGGGGGGGGGGGCGGGGAAGAGAGAGAGAGGGGGGGGGGAACACAGGTACAAAGGGGAAAATGGCAATGAATGAATCAATAATAACCTTAAATGTAAATGGGTTAAGTTAAATGCACCAATCAAAAGACACAGGGTTGCTGAATGGATAAGAAAACAGGATTTATATATATGCTATCTACAAGAGACCCACCTCAGAACAAAAGATCTACACAGACTAAAAATGAAGAGATAGAAAAATGTATTTCAAGAAAACTGACATGAAAACTGGAGTAGCGATACTTATATCATACAAAATAGATTTTATAATGAAGGCCATAAAAAGAGACAAAGAAGGAACTTCATAATACTTGAGGGAACAATCTATCAAGAGTGTATATCCCTTGTAAACATATATGCCCTCAACATAGGAGCAACCAAATATATAAGGAATATCTTGGAGGACTTCAAGAAAGATATTGACAGCACCATACTCATTGTAGGGGACTATAAAACACCATGGTAAACAATGGATTGATCTTGTAAGCAAAAAAACACCAAGGATATTGTGGCATTGAACAACATTCTAGATCAAATGGACTGAACTGATACATACAGAACTTTTCACCTCAAAGAAGCAGAATATATATTCTTTTCAAATGCACTTGAAACATTTTCAAAGATAGACCACATGGTAGGACAGAAAACAAGCCTCCACAAATTCATGAAAATTGAATTCATATCAAGCATCTTCTTGGATTACAATGGCTTGAAACTAGAAACCAACCTCAAAGAAAAAAAAAAAGAACTAAAAATCATTCAAATTCATGGAGACTGAATAACATGCTATTAAATAATGAACAGGTTAACAATGAGATCAAGGAAGAAATCACAAAGTTTCTCAAAACAAATGGAAATGAACACACACAGCCCCAAACCTATGGGACACAATGAAGGCAGTCTCGAGAGGGAAGTGTATAGCAATACAGGCCTACCTAAAAAAAGACAGAAGAACCTCAAACAACCTAACCCTACATATACAATAACTAGAACAACAACAAACAAATACCAGAGCAAGTAGATTGAAGGAAATAATCAAGATCAGAGCAGAATTAAATGACATAAAACTAAAACAACAATTAAAAGGATCAATAAATCTAGGAGCCGGTTCTTTGAAAAGATAAACAAAATCATCAAGCCTTTAACCAGACACAGCAAGCAAAAAATAAGAGGCCCCATATAAATAAATTAAGATATGAAAAAGGAGAAAAGACAATTTATACCACAAAAATAAACAGGATTATAAGAAATTACTATGAACAACTAACTATATGACAAGAAATTTGACAATCTGGGTGAAATGGACAAATTTCTATAAACACATAATCTTCCAAAACCAAATCAAGAAGGAGCAGAAAGACTGAATAGACTATGAAAAAATGAAATTGAAGAAACAATAAAAAAATGATGGCACACAAAAGCACTCAACTAGATGGATTCATAGGCAAAATTTATGAAATATTTAGGGAAGAACTAACTCCTATTCTCATACTATTCCAAAAAGTTCAAGAAGTAGGAAGACTCCCAAACTCTTTCTATGAGGCCAGTATTATCCTAATTCCAAACCAGGTAAAGACAAACACACACACACACACAAACAAAAAAACTAAAGGCCAAAATCTCTGATGAAAATAGATGCTAAAATCCTCAACAAAATAACAGCAAACCAGATCCAGCAATACATTAAAAGCATCATATTCACAATGAAGTGGGATTCACCCCAGAAATACAGGATAATATAATTTTGCAAGTCAATAAACAATAGATCATATAAACAAAATGAAAGACAAAATCACAGGACCCTATTAATAGATGCTGAAAAAACATTAGATAAAGTACAGCACATATTTATGATAAAAATGCTCAGCAAAGTGGGAAAAGAGAAAGCATACCTTGACATAATACAAGAAACCTACCACCAATATCATACTGAATGGGAAAAAATTAAAAACTTTCCTTCCTAAGATCCGAAACAAGACAACAGTGTCCACTTTCACCACTTTTATTCAACATAGTATTGGAAATTCTAGCCACAGCAATCAGACAAGTAAAAAATAAATAAATAAAAGGCACCCAAATGGAAAAGGAGGAATTAAAACTTTATTATTTGCAGATGACATGATTGTGTACATTGAAAACCCTATAGGCTCCACAAAAAACTACTTTAGCTAATAAGTGAATTTGGTAAAATAATGAAATGCATTGTCAATATTCAGAAATCAAAGACTTTTTTTTCAAGATTTTATTTACTTATTTTTAGATAGAGGGGAAAGACTGGAGAATGACAGGGACAGAACCATCAAAGTGTGGTTGCTTTTTACATGCCCCCGACTGGGGACCTGATCTGCAAACCAGGCATGTCCCCTGACTGATTCAAACTGGCAACTCTGTAGTTTGCATAATTGCACTCAATGCTCTGAGCCACACCAGCCAGAGCTCAAAGGCAGTTTTATACATTAACAATGAAATATCAGAAATAGAAACTAGGGGAAAAATCCCACTTATCATGGCAACAAGAAAAATAAAATACCTAGGAATAAACCTGAGAAAGGAGGTAAAAGAACTGTATTTGAAAAACTACAGGACATTGAAGAAAAATTAATAAAGATACAAATAAATGGAAGCATACACCATGTGCATAGATGGGAAGAATTAACATAATTAAAATGTCCATACTACACAAAGCAATCTATAGATTCAATGCAATCCCTATTAAAATACCAATTACTCATTTCACAGATCTGGAACAAACATTTCAAAAATGTATATGGAGGCAAAAAGATCCTGAATAGCCGCAGTAATCTCAAGAAAGAAGAACAAAGTAAGAGGGATCACAATACTAGATATCAAACTATACTACAAGGTCACTGTAATCAAAACAGTCCGGTACTAGCATAAGAACAGACACATACATCAATGGAACAGAATAGAGAGCTTAAAAATAAACCCAAGTCTCTATAGTCAATTAATATTTGACAAAGGAGTAAGGAGCATAAAATGGAGTAAAAATAGCCTCTTCAATAAATGGTGTTGGGAGATTTGGACAAGTACATGCAAAAAAAATTAGATTATCAATTTACACCATACACCAGAATAAACTCAAGTTGGATAAAAGACTTAAATGTAAACTGTGACACCATCAAATTCCTAGAGGAAAACATAAGCAGTAAATTTTCAGATATCCCATGTAGCAGTATTTTCACTGATATATCTTTTAGGGCAAGGGAAATGAAAGAATAAACAAATGGGAATACATTAAACTAATAAGGTTCTGTTCCCACAAAAAAGACAACATTAGAATGAAAAGGAAACCAGCCATATGGGAAAACATATTTGCTAGTAATACCTTGGACAAACATTTGATCTCCAAAATATATAAACAATTCATATGACTCAACACCCGGAAGATAATCCAATTAAAAAATGGGGTAAGGACCTCACAGACACTTCTCCAAGGAGGACATACAAAGGGCCCATATGAATGAATGCTCAACATCACTAGCCATCAGAGGGATACAATTTAAAACTACAATTGATACCACCTTACAGTGGTCAGGATGGCTATCATCAATAAATCATCAGACAACAAGTGCTGGGAAGAATGTGGAGAAAAGGGAACCCTAGTGCACTGTTGGTGGGAATGCAGGCTAGTGTAGCCACTGTGAAAAGCAATATGGAACTTCCTCATAAAATTAAAAATGAAAATGCCTTTTGATTTAGCAGTTCCACTGCTAGGATCATACCCGAAGAATCCTGAAACACCATTTCAGAAGAACCTATGCATCTCTATATTCATAGCAGCATTACTTACAATAGCCAAGTGTTGGAAACAGCCTAAGTGCCCATCAGTAAATGAGTGCATCAATGGAATGCTATGCAACAGAAAGAAGGAACTCCTATCGTTTTTTGACAGCATGGGTGGAACTGGATACTATTATGCTAAGTGAAATAAGCCAGATGTTGCAAAACAAATAACATGTGATCTCACCTATAGAGGAACCTCATGAACAAAACAAATGAGGAAAATAGCATGGAAACAAAGAACAGATTGACAGTGACCAGAATGGGAGGGGCAAAGGGGATAAGGAGGAAATAAGAGGAAGTATCTTGTCAAGGAACATGCATAAATGGCCCATGGATATGGACAATAGGGTGGAGATTGATTTGTGGGAGAGTGGAGGCATTGGAAAAAAAACAGAGGAAAAAATGGGACAACTGTAGTAGAACAATAATAAAAAATGACTGAGCATGTAGAGCAATAAATCTGCATCAAATTTTAAGGAAAACTATTCAGCTGATCCAGAAGGCTGAAACTATGGGCAACTGGTGTTTGGCAGCTTCATCATGGCAATGGGCCAGCTCATGCATCACATCTCTTGCAGAGGTTTTTGGTGAAACATCAAATCACCCAGGTGACTTGACCCTACAGTCCAGATTTGGTGCCCTGTGACTTCTGGTTTCTCCCCAAACTAAAACTACCTTTGAATGGGAAGAGAGTTCAGACTGTTGATGAGATTCAGTAACATCTGATAGGGCAGCTGATGGCAAGTGGGAGAACTGTGTGAGGTCCCAAGGTGCCTCTTTTGAAGAGGATTAAGGTCCTATATACAATGCTGCTTGTATCTTTTTCAACAATTATCTCTGTTTTTCATATTATATGGCTAGATAACCTTCTGGACAGATCTCATTCTGAGAAATGGAATTTGGGTCATAAGGCAGTTTCATTTTTAATTTTAAGTATATTTTATTGATTATGCTATTACAGTTGTCCCAAGTTCTTTTCCCTTTGCTCCCTTCCACCCAAGACCTCCATTTCCCCCTGCAGTCCCCACCCCCTTAGTTCATGTCTATGGGCTGTACATATAAGTTCTCTGATTTCACCCTTTCATCTATTATTATTAACTTCTCCTTGTCTCTCTTGTACCCACCAATTACGTTTTCTAGTCCCCATGCCATTTTCACATTTCAAACCCTTTTCCCCCTTCCAGCTGATAACCTTCCCAATGATCCCCATACTTAAGATTCTGGTCCTAGTTTGGTTCATCTCTTTCTTAAATAAGTTCTTTTAATATTTCATATAACAATGGCTTGGTTATGATGATCTTCTTTAGCTTTACCTTGTCTGAAAAGCATTTTATCTCTTCTTCCATTCTAAATGATAGCTTTGCTGGATATAGTAATCCTGGTTGTAGGTCCTTGCTTTCCATCACTTTGAATACTTCTTGCTAGTCCCTTCTTGCCTGCAAAGTTTCTTTTGAGAAAGCAGCTGATAGTATTATAGGAACCCCTTTGTAGGTAATATTCGTTTTCTCTTTTTGCTTTTAAGATTTTCTTTTCATCTTTAACCTTTGGAATTTTAATTATGATGTGTTTTGGTGTTGTTCTCTTTGGGTCTAGCTTGTTTGGGACTCTGTGCATCCTAGATTTGTATGTATATTTTCATTGCCAAATTTGGGGGATTTTCCTTTATTATTTTTTCATGCAAGTGTTAAATGTTTTGTTCTTTCTCTTATCCTTCTCTCACCCCTATGATTTGGATGTTGGCAAGTTTAAAGTCATTCCAGAGGTTCCTAAGCCTCTCCTCATTTTTTTCAGTTCTTATTGTCTTTTTGTACTGTTTGACTGTTTATTTCTTCCTTATGTTTCAAATTGTTATTTAAACCCTGCTTTTCTTCTCTTCACCATTGGTTTCATGTGTATTTTCCTTTGTTTCACTTGGCCTAACCTTCATTTCTTCCCTTCTGTGTTTGCCCTATTTAAGAATGTCTGTCAAGTCTGTGAGCATCTTTATCACCAGTGTATTTTTTTTTATAATTAAAAAAAAATTTATTGTTGTTGTATTACATCCACCCCCTTTTTGCTCCCCTCTGTCCCTCTCCCCACCCACCCATTCCCCCCAAAGTCAATCCCACCTGTTGCCTATGTCCATAGTTCCTTTATACTAGGTTCTTGTCTGAACTGCTCCCCTTTCTTGCCTCTGCCTCCCGCCTCCCCCCAACCTCCTTTCCCCTGAACACTGAAGGCCTATTCACTGTATTCACATATTTGGTTGTGTTTGGCTTGTTGTTAGTTTTGTTCATTATTGTCCTGGAATGGGTGAGATCATATGGTACTTGTCCTTCACTGACTGGCTTATTTCAC
>PVIW01008284.1:17588-50065 GCA_004026585.1 Noctilio leporinus
TTTTTTTTTTTTTTTTTTTTTTTTTTTTTTTTTTTTTTTTTTTTTTTTTTTTTTTTTTTTTTTTTTTTTTTTTTTTTTTTTTTTTTTTTTTTTTTTTTGCTTCATTTTACATTTGGAAACTTGGGCTGATCTGGTCCATGCCCAGTATTTTTAGAGACAAAACCGAGGTCAGAAAGTTTGCCAACCTGTCTGTGGTCTGGGCTCATTCTCAGTGGGGAAGGGAGGCTGGGATCAGTACAAATATCAAATAACTGTTCTAGGTAAGGAAGGATTAGTCAAAGACTGGCTCAGAAGATGAAAAGCAACAAGAAAGAGCACACAGATGTCAGTATTCCATGCATTATCTCTCTGATGACCACTTTACAATAGTTTTTAAGCCCTATTATACTCAGAACACTGTGATGGTGTGCCTGAGCACAAGTCCTGAAATTTTTACTGCTGTAAGAGTTATCGACTGTTACCAACCCTTTTCTATCCCATTCCATTCCCTACCTTCCTCTGCTCTGCTTTCTGATCTGAGAGTTGGCTCCCCATGAACTTCACAGCTAGCCTCCATTACCCCAGGCTTTGGTTGGGTTTGGTCAATAAGAGGCACAGACATAAGATAGAATGACAGAGAACACATAGAGGTTTTCATATATTTACCTTTTTAAAATTATTGTTCTTTTACAGTTGTCATCATTTTCCCCTGTTGCTCCCCTCTGTTCCACCCAACCCCCTCTCCTACAATCAATTCCTACCCTATAGTTCATGTCCATGGGTCATTCATATCTGTTTTTTCACTAGACCCTACCCCTTCTTTCCCCCCTTATCTCTCTCTCCTCTCCTCTCTGATCACCTATAAGAGGACCCTAATGAACAAGACAAACAAACAAACTAGCAAAATAGAACCAGAGACATGGAAACAAGGAACATAGAGGTATTCCTTCTGCTCCCTCCCTTCTCTGACAGTGGCTGAGATTTTCCATGACTACAGCTTCCACTGGATATCCTCTACATCCTCCATATGACAGCTCTCAAGGGTTCTATTTCTTTCCCGTATTCTCCTCAGGCCTACAGATGGTAAGGGTTCCCTGCTATGCTAATCTCTGGGTGCCTCAACACCCCTTATTTGTTCTCATAATTCAGGAGATGGTCATTTCATTAGTCTCTTTATTTGAATTTTATGAATTGAATTCTTCTTCCTACTGGGATCCTGACTGATATGATGGATTCCTCTAGGTCTTGTAGTACATTTGTGACTAGCACTGGGTATAGAACAATACTATGAACATTTAAAGGAAGGAGAACAAAAACACTAATCTCATTGCAAAAAATGGGAAAAATACAAATACCCACACAGAGACATAAGTAAAAAGAAAGAAAAGACAGTAAAAAAGAACAATATGAACCCCCTATGTACAGAGACAGGTGCAAGATTCACATAAGTAGGGAAGCAGAGGTATAAACATGCTTCTTTAAATCTCTGTTCTTAGCACAGTGTGACTCACAAATATTTGCTTGTGCTATGAGCTCTTTAATTTGGCAAGATGATCATAATGCAACGTCACCCTAGGGGGACTTACATTTTAGCTTGCCAGTCACTGGGGAAAGGTCTTGCTGCTTTGTGTTTCATTTGGTGAAGGTAATGCTTCCTTATGGGAAAGTCATTCAGTGCTAAGGTATTTTATGTTTTCCTGTTTCTCTAAAGTTTGTCATTTCCCAAATAGTGTGTGACTATTTCCCTCTATAATAGTCCAAAGGAAATAAAAGTCCATTTCATTTAGAAGAAGGAAAAGTAGCAGTTTTAACCCTATGAGTATTTTGATGTTGTTGTTGCTGTTGCTTTCTTAAGATAGTGAATCTCATGCATGATGGGCAAATGCCCTTCTTTGTATAGTTTGCCTAGGCATGTCTACCTGAACTGGGTGATAAGTGTCTATGTAGACTGAAACTACTCTTTCATATAGTCTAGGTACTGTGGGATGAATATCTTCAGCCATTTGTAGCCTGATGAATTTCCTCTCTTGTTTCAGCCATTATGGTAAACTGAAGCACAAAGGGCCTTTTGTAATCTCTTCCCATTAGGGTTTTCAGTGACTAAACAAAAGTCTTTTCTGTAACTAGGTTCAGGACATGTCCAGTACAAAGAAGCTGGTAGGGTAAGAGCTCTTCTAAAGGCATCATAATTTTAGCTCCTTTTAATTTTCTTAGTAATATAAATGAGAAGGAAATTTGCCCTAAAACATAGGGCCTCTCTTGCTACTGTACTGGAAACAAATTTAATCTCACATTTAACAAGAACGTGTTAAAACAAGAAAATGTATCAAACACTTGCTAAGTGCAAGACACTAAGCAATGTATGAGCTATGTTTAAAATAAAAAAAGAATGGTCTTGGTCCTTAAGAAGTTCATAGCCTGGTAGCTTACCTGTTTGCCACCATTTAAAGGCAACCCAAGAAGAAAAAAATAACTTTTTTAGACTTATTTCTTAAGTTGTTCCACTTTTTAAAAAATTACAGTCCATCATAGGTGGTATTGTATATTGCAGTTTTATCTTCTCTATCTTACTTAGTCATTACCATCACTCTTTTAAGTCAATAAGGTTAGTATAATACCCCTCATTTATAGCTGAGGAAACAGAGATACTATATGTTAAGGTTTACCCTGCAATCACTCAGCTGGGGAAAGTCAGGTTTCCAGACCTCACTTGGAGAATGGCCTTTGCTTCCTCCACTTCACAACTCTACATCTAGCCTCTGCTACTATTTTCTTTTGCACATGTTAATCTTATTGATAACCCAGAAGACTTTGGATTTCTGAATACTCAGTGTCATATATTTCTTTGAACTACTCCAAACATTTCACATAATGCTGAAGATATTGTTAATCCATATGGATTTGTTATATTGATTTTATGAGATTTAAGTTAAAATTTGAGATGCATTTGAAAGAACTGACAAGGTATTTCACACTCAACTCTGCAGGACCTACATATTTAAAGGGACATTGGCATGGACTTCTTCCTTTACAAGTGACATTCTGGATGGGTTTAATTTACTGTGGGTTAAGATAAGTGGGAGGGGATGAGACCATTACCTGGGATACTTAATGGCTGAAGATCTTACTCATACACTTTATTGGAAGTAAATGCATGAGTAATTACCGTGTGGCTTAACCAGGCCCTTGATTTCACTTGGGAGATTATGATTTTAATTTAACATATCCTGCTGTACAGTGTTTGAAATATGCAGCCAGCAGCGATCACTGTGAGATGAAAGTTCCAGTTGTGTTTATTTTAAGAGACTTGTGGTCCTTTGCCAAAGCCAACATTCCTGGGCAATGAATAGCGGGAGTGAATCATTCAAAGTAGGTGAGAGGTCAGAAGCCAGAAGAAAAAAACGGAAAGTTGAAAGGTTTTCCTCAAATGGCAGGCTTTGAAAAGGCATTTAGAAAATACAAGCTATTATGGAAACTGGTCTTTCTTTTCCAAGATGAATTTTCTGCAGGTGGGTTCCTAAGACCTCTTCCTTGGTTCCACCTAAATAGCTCTAGTGTTGTTCACCTTACCTGGAAATCAGGGTGGAGAAATACTCTAGTTCCTGTCTCTGACTGGACAATGGCCTCATTGGAGAACAGAACATTAGCCAAGTCCTTGAAGGCAATGTAGGCACATTATCTGTTAGAAGCCTGCTAGCATACTGTTCATGTGGCATGATTTTGGAGACTGTCCAACAAATCTTTGTAGCTATTACTAGATTGCTTATGTATCAAGCATTATGAAATGTCAACAAGCATGATATTAAAGGTTGAGGAAATGACAAATTTTTATTAAGCATGTACTATGTAGCAACCACTTGTTTAATTCTCAATCATTCAATAATGTGGATATTTTAATGATGTTTTAATTTAAAATAAAATATTTCAATAGATATTTTAAAGCTTATAGAATTCAAGTCATTTAGGTAGCTAGTGTTCAAACAAGATTCAAAGCTTAATAGGATGTAAAGAACCCCTTCTATTACCACCAGCTATAATAGCTGGAATAAAACAAATACCCAGGTAATTCTCTGACTACTATATATGAAATACAACTTCTGTCTTTATAGGAAGGACAAAAAATAAACCAAGTTCATGATATTCGCTATAGCCTAAAATATGAGAAGATATCCTCTGTAAGTCAGCCTTAGGAGAAACTAAATAAAAACAAATCACAAAAGATAACAAAGTTAGGCCTAATCTTTGTCTTCAGGGGGAAAAAACAGATCTATATATGAACAGGGCCTGAAACTTGGGCACCAGCAACATGCCAGGGATAGCAGAAATTTGTCCTAGCTATTCCTTGAGATAAAGTGATGGCATTTACAGGGGCCTTAATTTTCAATGTAGGGCCTCTGGAAGGGAAGCCCAACAGGACATATCAGACTTTCCAATAAATGGTTTAATTTAACATTTAGCAATCATCTTATGGAGCAGGAAGGGTCTGGTTGAGAAAGCATGGATCACCGGAACTAGACTGGGGCACCTTGCTAAGGCTATGTACAATGGAAAGTTCTAGCGCAAAAACATTTCAGGTAAAGGAGTTCCAAGCTGGAGGGCAGTCACTGGGCAACAGGAAGGCTCCCTGTGAGTGATGAGTAGGGTAGGCAGATGCAAGTTAAAGTGCCAGAACTCATTTGAAGGGGCTGTGGGGAAGGTGAGCAGTTGGAAAGGCATCTTTTTATTTATTTATATTTAAATTGTAATGAAAATTTTATTAATTAAAAAATATAGGTAAAAAGAGATAAGATTAATGAGATAAAATTGTATGTTAGTAATAGCCATTCAAGGCATAGATTACAACTTCTTTTGTGTTTTAGGTGCTCATTTGTTTTATTTCCTTTTTGTTTTTCAATTAAAGTTGACATTCAATATTATATTAATTTCAGGTATATAGCATAGTGGCTAGACAGTCATATGGCTTACAAAGTGATTCCCCCAATAAGTATAATACTCACCTGGTACCATATATAGTTATTACAATGTTACTGACTATATTCTTTGTGCTATATTTTCTACCCCTATGACTATTTTGTAACTACCAATTTGTACTTCTTAATCTTCACCTTTTCCACCAAGCCCCCTAACCCTTGACCTATCTGGCAACCATTAGTTTGTTACCTATGTCTATGAGTTGGTTTCTGTTTTGTTTGTTTATTTTGTTCCTTTAGATTCCACATGTAAGTGAAATCATATGTATTTGTCAGTCTTTGATTGACTTATTTCACTTAGCGTAATACCCTCTAGGTCCATCCATGTTTCCCCAAATTTTTTATGGTTAACTTTCCATTTTACATACGTACTTCATCTTCTTTATCCAATCGTTTATTGATGGATACTTAGGTTGCTTCCATATCTTGCTTTGTAAAAAATGCTGCAATGAACATAGGAGTGCATGTATCTTTTCAAATTAGTATTTGGATTTCTTCAGATAAATACCCAGAAGTGGAATTTCTGGGTTGTAAGGTAGTTAGTTCTCTTTTTAAATATTTGAGGAATCTCCATACTGTTTTCTGTAATGGCTACATCAACTGTTTCTGTTTTGTTTGCTTGTTTGTTTTTATTTTTTATGAACAGTGCACAAGAGTTTTCTTTTCTCCACTTTCAAAAGTTTCCTTTGGTGCTTTCAGTTGAGTTTTGGTGGTGACAGGGTGTGTGCCTGTGTGTGTAAATGTTTCTTTTAAATAATATTTTGTCTAAGTCTTTACTTTCCCTTTCATTTTCTCTGCAGCATCTGTGCTGGGGAACTTGTTTTGGAAGAGGCTTTTGAGAGCTCTGTTCTCCAGAAACATTCTTGCCAAGCCCTGATATAGTCATGGCTTGAGTTGGATGATTCTTCAGGGAATTTGAGTGTTCTCTCTGTTTCAGGGAAACTTGGTGACTTGACAGAGACTTC
Organism: Noctilio leporinus; assembly: GCA_004026585.1. NCBI lineage: Eukaryota > Metazoa > Chordata > Mammalia > Chiroptera > Noctilionidae > Noctilio > Noctilio leporinus. The sequence continues at coordinate 23,503 of PVIW01008284.1, forward strand.
TAAAGTAATGACAGAAAACTTCCCTAACTTAAGGAGATAAAAAGTCATGCAAGCTCAGGAAACACAGAGGGTTCCAATGAAGATGAACCCAAACAGGACCACTCCAAGACAGAACATCATTAAAATGACAAATTTCAAAGACAAGGAGAGAATCCTAAAAGCAGCAAGAGAGAAACAACTAAAAATATACAAGGGGGCTCCAATAAAGTTATCAGCTGATTTCTCAACAGAAAACAAGCCAGAAGGGAATGGCAAAAAATATTTCAAGCAATGAAAAACAAAGGCCTGAAACCAAGAATACTCTTCCCAGTAAGGTTGTCATTCAAAATGGAAGGCAAAATAAGGAGTTCCCCAGACAAAAGAAGGCTGAAAGAACACACTTCCACCAAACCAGCATTGCAAGAGATGCTAAAGGGTCTGTTTTAAAAAGATGAAGAAATAGAGAGACAGACAGGAACATAGGTACAAAGAGAAAAATAGATAATGAATAAGTACCTATCAATAATAGCCTTAAAAGTAAATGGATTAAATGAACCAATCAAAAGACATAGGGTAGCTGAATGGATAAGAACCAACTTTAACTTATGAATGCTTTAAAATGATCTTGTTATAAGTAGATTTTACTAAATAAGGTATAATTGTATATTACTTGTATCTGCATTACTGCAGGTTAAGTTTTCTTAGATTGGAATTATTTCACAATATGGGAAAATCAGGTTACTTGCAATAACTCAGAAAAATCTAATGCAGTTAAGGAAGAAGAGAAAAGTAAAATGTGGATGTATATTACATAGAAGACATGCTATCTTTCTTATTCACTGTTACAAAATATGTGTTATTTGTGGATGTGTAATATATACAGTTTGTTAGCAATTTATGTTTTAAATAGCAACCAACTGGTCGTTGGTGTGAGGTGAAATCAGTCAATTTTTAGGTTAGAAAAGATGCTGAGAATGAAGACGAATTTGGATGGAAGTTGCAAACTACTAAACTATATGATTTGTGTACATAGGCAATATATATTCTCATATTAGCATGTAAATTAGATGAGATTCCTTTCAAATAGATTGTGGAAATATACAGTTCCAGTTATGAAGGCCCCCAAACTGGGGATGCTTGGGAAAAGGAATGAATGCTATAGTAAACTTTATTATTGAAATGTGAACATACCTAATCTCTACCTCGACAGACTCTTAAATAGTTCAGGGGTTAGTTTAGGACCACACTGGAAGTCAACCACAAGTTCAAAAAATAGCTAGAATGCTATTTTACAAAATTATTTAAATTCTAGGGATTTTTATTTTTTATTTCAACTTAGTAGAGACATAATTTCTACTTTGGGGACGAGCTGAGCACTGCAAGTGCCATTATTTCTGAAGGCTTCAACTTGTAAAATACATGCAGCAAAAAACTTCATGTTTGAAATTAAAAGAAGACCTGTGCACAGTCAAAAACAAAACAAAAAAAGCAATCTACTATTTAAGATGAAAAACTCCAAAAAGAATAAGTTGTAGTTCCAGCAGCTTAAAATAAAGTTGAGTTGTTATTGGAGGGGGGAGGATCTGACTCAAAAACCAAATTCAGTTTTTACTATGGGTTTGGCACTGTCTCTAGGATAACTTTCACAAAAGTGAGTTCTGCAATACACCACTTCTGTGATGTTTCACAAAAATAGCATTCCAGCATAAAATAAGTATTAAAGAAAAAAAAAACTGCTTAATTTGCTAAATATATCTAAAATACTATTAGTTAACCTGTAATAATTATATAAGCTATCAACATATTTTAAATTATTTGTATTAACTCTTCAAAATTCAGTATGTACTTTAAATATGTGTAAAAATATGTATGTGTGTAAATGTATTTTTGCATGTTTTGGTAATATTGCAGTTCATATTACTTAAAAGAGTAATTCTTTGAACAAATAAATTAACGAAGGCATTTTGAAATAATGAAAACTTTGTATTATTATGATTTGAGAAGTGACAGAGGCAATAATTAAATGGTCAATTATCTGGATGTGAAAGGAAAAAAAAATACACATTGGTGGTTACAATATAGACAGGGGATGTTAAGAAAAATAAAGGAAATAGAGAAACCAAAGAACTTATATGCATGACACATGGACATGAACTAAGGGAGACATTTCCAGAGGAAATGGGGTACTGGGTGAAGGGGCACAAAGGGGGGAAAATTGGGACAACTGTAATAGCAAAAAAAAAATCTATTTAAAAAAAAAGACAAAACAACAACAAAAAACCCCCAGAGACCTCTATATGAAGAGGTAATGCATAAGTACATGTGGGAGGTAGTTGGAGAGACACTAGGAGTGATTTTTCCATGGTCCCTATCCTTTGTACCTCCAATCTCCCTTGGTTTCTCATTTCCCTGACCACCCTCCAGTCGCCCCTGTCTGGTAGTGGCATCCTTTTGTGATTTTTTGTTTGCTTTTTCCTGAGCTCTAGCTAATTAACGATACTGCCACAGTCTTTTCCATCATACCCATTCCCTTTCAGGACCTATTACAGTTTCTGATTCAAAGCAGAGGGGGATGCTGGTAGGGGACAGGCATCCCTTGAAACTAATGTTGATAGCGGCTGGTTTTGTATGGGTTGGAAAACAGGATAGAAGAGGGCTCCTGTCTCTGTTACTGGCTCTGGAGGGGGCAAATTAGCAGATGCCACTGACTGGTCTGTGGGGAGGAAGGGGATAGAAATTGTGAAGCTGAACTTTTTTTTTTTTTAAGAATTTTTGTTTTTAATTTTCAAGAGAGAGGGAGGGAAAAAGAGGGAGAGGAACACTGATGTCTGAGAGAAACATCAATGGATTGTCTCTCACACACTCCCAGAAGAGGACCTGACCCACAACTTAGGCATGTTCCCTGACCTGGAATTCAACCAGTGAACTTCTGGTTTTCAAGATGACTCCCAACCCACTGAGCCACATCAGTCAGGCATGAAGCTAAGCTACTAACCTGCACATGACTTGCAGAGCTTCCTATAACCGACTCCACACACACTCCTTCTTAGAGAATAAAGAAAGTAATATATGAGCACTGAGGACCTGCCACCTGCCTGCTCACCTTTTCCAGCGTCCTTTGCTCCCTGCTGCCTGCACCATGGTCAGGAAAGTACCCATCCTCTTTACCCAGTTCATCCTGGTTGGAACATTTCCCTTAATATCCCCATAATTGTCTACTAATGTGGAACCAAACATCACCAGCTTTGCGAAAGAAGCCACCAACGAGGCCATAGCAAGTGTTACTGGTGATTACTTGGAAGAGTCAGTCCATGATTGGAGCACCAGCCAAACCCAGAACCTCTATGGAAAGCAATGGCTTAATCTCAGTGCTTGTTTAAAATGAAGCAGATTCTCCATTGGCTGTGACCTTTACTCTGCTAACCACAGCTTTCTAAGAAGATTCTGAGCTTCTTCGCAAGCCTACTATTCCATTATATGAGTTTGAATAATTGGAAAAGACTAGTAAGCCATAGTATACTGGTATACCCCAGCAGAGAATAAAAACAGTGAAGAGAATTGTCCAGAGAGAGAGGTTGCACATTTCCTAACTATGTCCCACATAATATGGAATCAATAAATGTTCATTTGAAATGAAAAAAAGCAACATATGGATAAGAGCTGACCACAATGTAAATTCTCAATTATGTGTTTAATGGTTATTTCTTCATTTATGTATTTAACAAACATACATAGCATTGACTACATTCCAGATACTATCCTAAAGGTTTTGCAAATGTTATCTCAATTAATTCATTATAACCATAGGAAGTAGGTACCAATATTCATGTTGCAAATTAGTAGAGAGGCACAGGACAATTAACTTGCTCAAGCCACACCCTTCGTAAATGGCAGAGCTGGATACAAACCCCCCACAATTGTGCACTTTGCTATGCTAATCTCTTTTGCTAATATATTAATGAGAAAGTAAAGGAAGCAACTAGCACTTATATAATACCATGTCAGAATAATAATAATTTTTATTGTTATTAGCTAGTGCGTTACTTTTATAATACTTCCAGATGACTTAAGAATCTGTGAAGAAACAGTTCCTGCTCTGGAACCATCAGTTCAATTCCTGGCTATCTACTCATTATCTGTGAGATATTGGACATATTACTTAATCTCTCTATGTCTTTAGTTCTTAACATGTAACATGAAAGTGGTAATAGTGTTAACCTCATTGTTTTTCTGCGAATATTAACTAATGTTTGTACAGTACTTAGAACAATACTTGGCACATAGTGTTCAGAGAATATTCATTGCAACTGCATTTAGTTGCTTTTAATTCTTTGGAGTTTCTTTTCATTTAGCCAATTGTTCCCTATTTTCACAGATTTCCTGGCAATATTGCATTATATTTATTTTTGGAAACACCAGTATATTTCAAGCCTTCATGGGAGTTGTTCAATTTACTATTGGGGTTGATGGAGCAGGCATAATCTCCTTGTTAAGAATGTGGAAACTCCACTAATTGGACTATACCCAAAGAATCCTGAAACACCAATTCATAAGAACCTATGTACACCTATGTTCATAGCAGCACTATTTACAATAGCCAAGTGCTGGAAGCAGCCTAAGTGCCCATCAGTGGATGACTGGATCAAAAACTTTGGTACATTTACACAATGGAATACTACACAGCAACTCCTAACCTTTGCAACAACATGGATAGAACTAGAAAGAATTATACTTAGTGAAATAAGCAAGTCAGTGAAGGACAAATACCATATGATCTCACCCATTCCAGGACAATAACGAACAAAACTAACAATAAGCAAAACAGAACCAAATATATGAATACAGTGAATAGGCCTTCAGTGGTCAGAGGGAAGGGGGTTGGGGGGAATGGGGAGGAAGAGGCAAGAGAGGGGAGCAGTTTAGACAAGAACCTAGTATAAAGAAACCATGGACATGGACAACAGGTGGGATTGACTTTGGGGTGGGGAATGGGTGGGTGGGGAGGGGAACAGAGGGGGAGCTAAAAGGGGATGGATGTAATACAACAATAAAATTAAATTAAAAAAGAATGCGGAAACTGAGGTCAGAGAAAATAAATGACTCAGTCAAGTCAACATGGCCAGTTGTGGCAGATTTTCTGACTAGTATTGCAGTGCTCTTTTCAGCATGTCTGTGAGTGTGCATGTGCAGGTGCATGCACATGTGCATGAACACATACACATCACTGTTCCTTTAGGATCACTAATCCAAAATTCTTGAATCCCTTCCTGCCTGAATTAGCAAAGATTCATTTCCTCCACATGCTTCTTAGTGTAATAAAGAAGTGAGCTCCTGCAGATTCCTCCCTCTTCCCCTTATCCCCTCTACCTTACATTTAATGCTTTGAGAACTCACAAGCCTTGCTTTTCAGAGTTGAGAGCCATATCATCTCCTATTTTCAATTTCTTAGAGAGTGATAAAGATAACAGATAGGACTAGAGACTGCATTGTCCGTGAATGTCATTTGTCTATCAAGGCTGAGACTAAACCAAGGAATTGAGATCTTAGTTTTTATGCAATGAATTTGTGCTAAATACAGTAGTTGGCCTTTTACTTTCAGACCAAAACAGAAGAGATGGAATTTGAAAAGGGCTGGTTGGAGAGTGACTGGGTAGGCTGTGCATGGCCTTGTGTTGTACAGAATGCTCCACTTGTGATTCAGGCCTTTGTGATACAGACAAGGACTCCTAGGGGAAAATGAGGCTTGAGGCAAGGGGATGCTCCTTTTGCATCTAGGAGGGCAATTGGGGTTCCCTTGCGCATGATTCCAGGTTAGGTTTTGTATTTTTGTCCACAGGACATTTTCTTTTTCCCTTCTTTTATAAAATTGGTTGTATCATTTATTATTTATTAATTATAGTTGGCTTACAATAACATATTAGTGACTTTTCTGTGTGATGAAGTAGATAGAAATTATACACCTTCTTGAGGTTGTGACTTTGACAACTGTCTCATGAAGGCTGGGAGGGGGAGTAAACAGTTGGGGGTGGAGGATCAAACTTTAGAGGGTTTTCTGTCCAAAAATCAGGGAGAATAAGTTCCTAAATACTGGGGACAGAAAAACCATGCACCAGCTATCAGCATAAACATTCAATTATATACCAGATACTTGGCAGAGAACATTTGGGTCTTTGCTGCCTGCCCCATGTACCAGAGCCTTCCTTCTGTGTGCAGGAGATGAGATCAGGTACAGGGCCCCAGAGAGACAATGAGGCATTGTAAAAAGGGGGTGCCCTAATCTTATAGATCATAGAGATGAAGATTTTAGTTTTAGCCCAATACCAACCAGCTGTGTTATCTTGGGCTGGTCTCATAACTTCTCTGAGCTTTTATTTCTTCATCTGAAAAATTATGATATAACTTCTTTGTAGGAATATAATGAGAGCTAGATGAGTGTCATAGGTTGCCCTCTGCAAAAGAAGAGCCTGAGATGAACATTCTGTGCAAGCGATTTATTAAGGAAGTGTTCCTAGGGAGACTAGTAAGACAGCAAGGAAGCAAGACAAGGATAGGAAAGAAGCTAAACAAAGCAAAGTCCCAGTCTCAGCCTGATCCTGCAGGGAATTTGGGAGAGGAAATTATACCTGAGAGCTCATGCAGCTTGAGGGGAGTTGGGCTTTCCAGTTCTAACCAGTTATTGGTCAAGAGCTTTGGAGTAGAGACTGTAGGTGCATGTAAACTACCAGGAATTTCTAGTTCTCTGTGTCTCAGGGATGGTTTCACATTTGGTATGTGATGTTGGAAGCCAAAGGTCACTGAGTCTGGGAGAGGAGTTCATAGAAAAAGTAGGAATGAGAAGGGTCTTGGGATATAAATGACAATATCCACTACAATGGAAAAATATTCTTATTGGTCAGCTTTCATTACAGAGTACCCAAAACTCATTGATATGCAGAATACCAGTTTATTCTCCCAGACCTCCAGAGAGAGTATGTATGATCTTCCACTATCTACAAGTGATCTCACATTGAAAGCCTGGACAAGGAAAAGAACATTTAGAGGTTGTCTAAGGGAAGAGTCATTCCTCTCCTCCAATAGGCATTCTGTATTCTGTTATTTTATAAGACAGAGAACAGAAATACAACTTGGTCATATTAGTTCATATTAATTTAGGCCCTCTTAGAATCACCTGCACTGTGTAGATGCTTGATGCAGATAAAGCCACCAACCAAAGACCTCCAGGAACAAATTGTCATTGTTAAGCTAGTTGCAGCAAAACAGAACATGTACCAGAGGAATTGAGGCTGTATTAGAATGGGGATTCAGGCAAGGGCCTCTAATTGGGGGTGGGTTTACTCCAAGTGATTACCAGGAGGGATTAGGAAATCATGGGCCATTCTGGATTAGATGCTTTCAAGAAGCAAGGGCACTTCAGTGTTTTAGCATCTCAATATTTTCATATAAGACAAAGGAGCCTGGAGTTGTCATTGGGAAAGGAACTCATGTTAGAGAAGGAGGATGTTTAGTCATTTTTGTGATTGCTGATGGCTTTATCTTTATGTTGTTACAAATATGATCATGGAGTGGCCTGTCCAGCATTATTTATTTTAGTTGAGAACATCATGGTCTGGTTGCCAGCATATCTGTTTCTCACTTTCTCTGATTGTCAGCAGGATGTATTTCATTTTCTCAATGACACACCCTTCTTTTTCTCATAAAAGTTAAACAACCTTACTAAGTCTGCTCCTGTAGCAGCAGTACAGATTCTAAAGACCATGCCAGCCTTGGTACCACCTAGGATATTCCACAAAACCCCTGTGGGAGTTTTGTTTAGAATTTAACACCAAGAAAAATGATTTGATTTGAGCAATGATAGTCTTCCTTCTTCATGATAGCAAGGTCTAGGCAATACATCCTACTTCTACTTTTTCCTTCTGGCTTATTAGATGCCCATTTGAAACTCCTTCAGACAATGACCTTTTATTTTTAGCACATTTACATTAACTTTTGTCCCTAGTCTTAACTTTCTATTTCTATTTTATTTTTTGTTGTTGTTGTTATTGTTAGCTTCTTCAGATAAAGATAGGGAAGAAGTGAATGTTTTACTTGGAGCCATGTTGCACAGCTTGAAGTGAACAAACACAAAATCAGATTTTGTATTAGCTCCTATTTATTTTACGAAAGTATTTTGTCTCTTATAATTTAATGATATAGCATCTTATCTACTCCTCCTTCAATTTCCTTTCTCCCCATAGCATAGCCCACAAAAATGTTATATAGATGCTGTTTGGAAACTGTCCTTGATGGGAGGCATTTGGGGGTTTCTTTCAGGCAGACAATAGAGGTCACCGTGGAGCTGTGCATGATGGAGTTCACATACCTGGAAACAGCCCAATGACTCTGAAATGACTTGGGGTTAAATGTTTGATTCTGGTATGTGTGTGTGTGGGTGTTTTGCTCTGGTCATACTACAGACAGCACTTTGTGGTGGTTGCCTTTAGTATCACTTTGATAATTTAATGGTTTAATGGAGAAAAGGTGGCTTTTATACTGTTTACCTTAAAAAATCCATTTTTAAGCACCAAGGAACTCTAAAAAATGGTTATAAAATGTGTTTACTTAAATATTGTGAAATGAGGATGGAAATTCAAAGTGCAGGGTATTTGTCATCTGTTCATGACTAGCAGATGGCCAACTCCTCCTCCTCCTCCTACTATTTTCTGAGTGACTCATATCTTAGAGGGTGTACATATCAAAATTTCAAAATGCTAGGGTAGAGGTGGCAGTGCCATAACTCGATGCAGGGAGAGTGTGACAGCCAGATGACTTTGCCAGCCAGCATGCTGCCAAAGACTTCACAAAATGTTTCTGTTGTTGGAAAGGGAAACCTTTGGATGTCTCTCCATACATGTTCAACATGCTATTTCTGAAGATACAGGATATGTTTCAGCCTGTGGGTGAGACTGTGTGTGTGAAAGGAAGCAGGTAGTTTAGCAGCTCAGAGCTGGGTAATAATTGGTCCTACCAAGGGCAATCAAAGAAGATAGGTTCACCTGTTTGGGCTTGTCAGCTCCATAATGGTGGCAAGTCTGCCTGCAGCCATTGTCAGAACCAAATCTGAATTATTCTCACATGCTCTAATAAATGGAAGATTAAATACACTTTAAAGAGATTCAAGTCATCAAAGTTCAACATTTTTTTCTCATTTCTTTAATTAAAAGGAAATCTGTGCTTAACCAAAAAATGAGGGCTGTATTTTAGGCAATTATATTTGTTTTAAAATAGAGTCCTGCCAGCCAGGTGAACTAACAGCTAACTTGACTTTTAGCTGCAGATTCTACTTTCTTTCTTGTGGTAGCCAAAGATACAACCTCCTGGTATTCACAATCTTCCTCTAGTCCCTTCATTTTGAAGTCAAAGGAAGCCTTGCAGCTGCTACTTGGGTCTCTTGGAACACTCCCTCTGGGTAAAGCCAGTTGCCATGTAAAAATTCTGACTACCCTGAGACCATTATGCTTTGAGGAGGCTCAAGTTGCCACATAAAGAAGCTGTGTAGAGAAACAAATGCCTGGTGTTTTAGGCGCCTCAGTTGGTGAGCCAGGCATGTGACTAAAGAAGCCATCTTGCACATCCAGCTGAGTTGAGCCTTCAGATGACTCCTGGTGTTATGTGACTACAACCACCTATGAGAACCAAAAACTACCTAGCTGAGCTCAGTTAATGCACAGGATGCACAGGACCATGAGAGATAATTGTAAATTGTTTTAAGCTACTGTATTTTGGTGTGGTTTGGTACACAGCAGTAGATAATCTGCGCACGTGAGAGTGGGGGAGGAAAAAAAGGAGGGAGATGGGATCCAGGGGGCTGAATAGTAACTGAGTAGATATTTACAACTCAGTTGTTGGAAGCACTTTTGATATGATCTGAACCTCACATATTTTCTAAATGATCTTAGACACTAGTGATATGATGAACATACACTCATGGATGTGTATAACACAGCCAAGAAAAAGATGCCCTTTGGGACTGTGTGACATGGGGACATACTCTATGGAGCTAAGTAGGCGAGAACCTCAAAGTCATTCAATACAGCAGCAGAACTGACATTCCCATTCTTTTTTCATTTTGAGGTATCTACACAAATGAAATATGTAGATAACTGGAAAATAAACAGAAGGTTTTGACAAGTTATTTGGAGTAATAAAGAGAAGATATTATGAAAGAAGTTTAAAGGCTCTGAATTAAGAGAGTCTAACTGAACAATGGTTAAGAAATGGCAGCACATGAGAATGTCATTGCCAAAGAGAAAGTCATATCTTAGTCACTTGTAGGATTGGGTTAGAGCCAATGAGGGAGGAGGATGAAGCAGGAAAGAAAGCAGTAAAGTCAAGAGAAGAGACAAGCCCAGGTTGTATAAATAGTGTGATTTTTAGGTTAAACTCTTTCCAATCAGCATAACTTCAACAAGCAAAGTTTGGTTTAGCAGAAAGAGTATTAAATGTGCCAACTGGGAGATTTTTGTTCAGGCACTGTAAATTTGACAAGTCCTTTTTCCTCTCTGGGTCTCAGGAAGACATGTTGTAACTTACAAAAGTCTCCAGAAAGGCAAAGTATTATATGAATTATAATAAAATAAGAACAATTTTATAAAAATCTGAATTCCTTTTCAATTATAAAATCTTATGGCTCTAAATTAGTGACTTTTTAAAAAGAACATTCACTTAATGGCTTACAGAAATTATATTTTTAAAATTAATTGATTATTGCTGTATTACAGTTGTTTCATTTTTCCCCCATTACTCTCCCCAGCACAGTCCACCCCATTGCCCCACCCACAGTCAACCCCTACCTTATTGTCCATGGTCATAAGACATTTAGACTAGTTCTTTGACTAAACTGTTCCCCTTCTTTTCCCCTTTATGCCCTTTTCCCCCTCCCTGTTGGTCAGTCAGTCTGTTCTTTGCTTCCATGTCTCTGGTTCTATTTTGCTCATTTGTTTGTTTTGCTCCTTAGTTTCCAGTATTATGTGAGATCATAGGGTATTTGTCTTTTGCTACATGGCTTATTTCACTAAGAATAATACTCTCCAGTTCCATCTATGTTGTTGCAAAAGGTAGGGGTTCCTTCTTTATTTCCATCGCATAGGATTCCATGGTGTAAATGTACCAGTTTTTTTTTTTTTTTTTTTTTTTTTTTTTTTTTTTTTGTTCATCCACTTATGAGCACTTAGGCTGTTTCCAGTACTTTGCAATTGTAAATAGCACTGCCATAAATATAGATAGGGGTGCACAGGTTCTTCTGAATTGGTGTTTCAGGATTATTTCGGTATAATCCTAGCAGTGAAATTGCTGGATCAAAAGGCAGTGCCATTTTTAGTTTATTGAGGAAATTCCATAATGTTTTCCACACTGGCTGCACCAGTCTGCATTCCCACCACCAGTGCAGTAGGGGTCCCTGTTCTCCACATCTTCATCAGCACTGTGTTTTGAACTGCTAATGATTGCCATTCTGGCAGGTGTGAGGTGATATCTCATTGTGGTTTTAATTTGCATCTCTCTGATGGTTAGATATTGAGTACTTTTTCATATGGCTATGAGCCTTTTGTATGTCACCCTCAGAGAAGTGTCTGTTCCGGTCCTTTGCTCATTTTTCAATTGGGTTGTCATTCTCCCTGATGCTGAGTTGTATACAAGGTCTGTTCCTAAAGTATCAAGCCAATGCCTATTATTAAAAACAGTTTGCACAGATGATACTTTTGGGACAGACCACCTATATTTTGAAGATTAAGCCCTTGTCTGAACTATCATTGGCACACATGTATTCCCATACAGTTGGTTCCCTTTTCATTGTGCTCATATTTTCTTTACCTGAGCAGAAACTTTTTAGTTTGATATAGACCAATTTGTTTATCTGTTCCTTTATTTTCCTTGCCCTAGAATATATATTGGTGAAAATATTTCTGTGTAAAATATATTAAATTTTATTTCCTATGTTTTTCTAGAGGATTTTTATGGTGGAATGACTTATAATTAAGTCCTTTATCCATCTTGAGTTTATTCTGATGTATGTTGTAAGTTGATGGTCTAGGTTCATTTTTTTCATGTCCCTGTTCAGTTCTCCCAGTACCACTTGTTGCAGAGGCTATTTTCACTCCATTTTATGCTCCTTCTCCATTTGTCAAATATTAATTGACCACAGAATCCTGGGTTTATTTCTGAGGTCTCTTTTATGAGACACATTGATCTATGTGTCTGTCCTTATGCCAGTACGAGACTGTTTTGATTACAGTGGCCATGTAATATACTTTGATATCTGGTATTGTGATTCTTCCTACTTTGTTCTTCTTTCTGAAGATTGCTGTGACTATTAGTGGTTGTTTATGGCTCCATATAAATTTTGAAGTATTTTTTCTACATCTGTGAAATATGTCATTGGTATTTTAATAGGGATTGAGTGGAATCTATAAATGGCTTTGGGTATAGTCCCATTTGTCTATTTGTTCTTTTATTTCCTTTGTCCTTGGTGAAGTATCAGTAAACATAGTTCTGCATAGGATATCTAAAATTTTCCTGCCTATATTTTTCTCCAGGACCTTTATGGTGGCACTACTCATGTTTAAGTCCTTTATCCATCTTGAGTTTATTTTGGTGTATGGTGTAAGTTGGTGGTCTAGTTTTATCTTTTTGCATATTGCTGTCCAGTTCTCCCAACACCACTTGTTGAAGAGACTATATTTACTCCATTTTATGCTCCTTCCCCCTATGTCAAATATTAATTGACCATAGAGTCCTGGGTTTATTTCTGGGCTCTCTATTATGTTCCATTGATCCATATGTCTATTCTTATGCCAATACCAGACTGTTTTGATTACAGTAGCCTTGTAGTAGAGTTTGGTGTCCGGTATTGTGATTCCTCCTACCTCGTTCTCCTTTCTCAAGGTTGCTGTGGCTATTCATGGGCATTTTTGGCTCCATACAAAATTTCAAAGTATTTTTTCTATTTCTGTGAAGTCTGTCATTTGTATTTTAATTGGGATTGCATTGAATCTATAGATTGCTTTGGGTAGTATGGACATTTTAATGATGTTCATTCTTCCCATTCATGAACATGGTTTACGCTTCCATTTATTTGTATCTTCCTTCATTTCTTTCTTCAGTGTTCTGTAGTTTTTCTGAGTACAGATCTTTTACCTCCTTGGTTAAGTTTATCCTAAGCATTTTTCTTGTTGCTACAGTAAATGGGATTTCTTTTCTAGCTTCTATCTCTGATATTTCATTATTGGTATACAAAAATGCTTTTGCTTTCTGGATATTAACTTTAGACCCAGCTATTTTGATAAATTTGCTTATTAGGTTGAGTAATTTTTTGGTGGAGCCTATCAGGTTTTGTATGTACACTATCATATCATCTTAGTTAAGTTTATTCCTAGGTACTTTATTTTTCTTGTTGCTATGGCTCCTGGATCTGTTGATTCTTTGAATTGTAGTTTGAATCTCTGAGTTATAAAGCTCTGATCTTGATGATCTCCTTCCTTCTACTTGCTCGGGGCTTTGGTTGTTGTTGCTCCTCTAGTTCTTGCAGCTTTATGGTTAGGTTGTTTTTACAAACTTCTTGTGACCTTTCTAGGTAGGCCTGTATTGCTATAAATTTCCCTCTGATCACTGCCTTTGCTGTGTCCCATAGGTTTTGGGCTGCTGTGTGTTCATTGTCATTTGTTTCCATGAATGTTTTGATTTCATTTTTTATCTCATTGTTAACCCATTCATTGCTTAAAAGCATGTTATTCAGCCTCCATGAGTTGGAGAATATTTGTTTTTTTCCCTTGAGATTGGTTTCTAGTTTCAAGTCATTGTGATCTGAGAAGATGCTTGGTATGATTACAATTTTCCTGTATTTGTGGATGCTTGTCTTGTGACATACCATGTAGTCTATCTTGGAGAAGGATCCATGTGCATTTGAAAAGAATGTGTATTTTGCTTCTTTGGGGTAAAAGACTCTGTATATATCAGTTAGGTCCATTTCCTCTACAGTGTTGTTCAATGCCACAACATCTTTGGGGACTTTTTGTTTGGAAGGTCTGTCCATTGTTGATAGTGGGGTATTAAAATGCCCTACTATTAGTGTGTTGCTGTCTATATCTTTCTTAAAGTCCTCCAAGATTTTCCTTATATATTTCAGAGCTCCTATGTTGGGTGTGTATATGTTTACCAGAGTTATTTCTTCTTGATGGATTGTTACCTTAAGTATTATATAATGTCCTTCTTTGTTCCTTTTTATGGCCTTCTTTGTTGAATCTATTTTGTCTGAAATAAGTATTGCTACTCCAGCTTTTTTTTTCATGTCCATTTGCTTAGTATATATATTTCCATCCCTTCACTCTCAATCTGTGTCAATATTTTGTTCTGAGGTGGGTCTCTTGAAGATAGCATATATGTGTGTCATGTTTTCTTATCCATTCGGCTACCCTATGTCTTTTGATTGGGGCATTTAATCCATTTACATTTAAGGTTATTATTGATTGATACTTATTCATTGCCATTTTCTCTTTTTGTATCTGTATTCCTCTTTGGCTTTCTCGGTTTCTTCATTTTATTTATTTATTTATTTATTTTTAAAGCAGACCCTTTACCATTTCTTGCAATGCTGGGTTTGTAGAGATATATTCTTTTATTTTTTAGTCTGGGAAACTCCTTATTTCTCCTTCCATCTTGAGATGAGAGCCTTGCTGGGTAGAGTATTCTTGGTTGCATTACCATTGGTTGGTTTACCATTACTTGAAATACTTTCTGCCATTCTCTTCTGGCTTGAATTGTTTCTGCTGAATAATCATTTGATAGCCTTATTGGAGCCCCCTTATATGTTGTCATTTCTCCCTTGATGCTTTTAGGATTCTCTCTTTGTCTTTGAAATTTTCCATTTTAATAATAATGTGCCTTGGTGTTGTTCTGTTTGGGTTGATCTTCATTGGATCCCTCTGTGCTTCCTGAACTTGATTAATGTTTTCACTCCTCATGTTAGGGAAATTTTCTATCGTGACTTTTTTGAACAGATTTTCTATTCTTTGTTTCTCTTCTCCTTCTGGTATCCCTATGATACAGATGTCATTATGTTTCATGTTGTCCAGCAGCTCTCTTAAACCCTCTTCAATCTTGTTCAGCTTTTTTTTTTTTTTTTTTTTTTTTAATTCTCTTGTACTGTCTTGGAGTATTTGTCTACATTATCCTCCAACTCACTGATCTGGTCCTCTGCTTCCTCTAGCCTACTGTTGATTCCTTCTACTGTATTGTTCAATTCAGAAATTGCGTTCTTCATTTCTTCCTGGTACTTATTGATAGTTTCTATGTCCTTTTTCATGCTGTTGTAGCTCTCAGTAAATTCCTTGTAACTTCCCTGGAGTTATTTATAGTTTTCTTTGAGCTGGCTAAGCTCAATGAGCTTCTCTATCATCATTCTTTTGAATTCCTTATCTGATATTTCATGTGCCTCTGTTTCCTTTGGTGGTCTTTCTGGGGATTCTTCCTTTCCTTTTGGTGATGGACTGATTCTTTTTCCCCCCATTTTGGGGTCTGTTGTTGCTTGCTTTTTGTTGTTCGTTTTTTCCTTGGATTAATCTGCTTTGCTTCCTTTCCTTACTTGAACACCCTTCTGTGTTAGGAGATTTGTGGAGTTCAGTGTTTCAGTCTCCTAGATTTTCTCCACTTTTTGCTCTTGGTGTGGCCTTTATTTGAGCTGTCTGGTTGTAGTCTGGATTGGTTGTTTATGTTGCTCCTTTCCTTCCAGTCAAGACACTCCTTCTATCCTTTCTCATAGAAATGAGGAGAGGGAGAATCAGAAAGCCTCAAGTATGAGTAAGCAGTGTAAGCCTATGTATATAATTGCCATATCTGCCTCCCTGTTCACCCTTAGTGATCCTTGATTGGTCCAGGTGGACCCAGGACCTGTGGGCTTTTAGCAGGAAAAAAAGAAAAAAGAGAAAAATGATAATAATAATAAGAAGAAAGGGTTTCGATGGCTGTTCACCCTTACTGATCCCTGATTGGTCTGGATGGAGCCAGGACCTGTGGGCTTATAGCAGAGAAAAGGAAAAAAAATTAATAAAAAAAGAAAAAGAAAAAAAATAATAATAAAGAAAGGGTTTAGGTGGCTGTTCACCCTTTATCATCTCTAATTGGTCCAGGTGGAGCCAGGACCTCTGGACTTTTAGCAGGAAGAAGGAAAAATAAAAAAGAAAGGAGTAAAGAAAAGGTTTAGGTGGCTGGGGAGGGGAGGAATACTTAGATTGAGGACTGAGAATGTGTTGTAGCCAGAGAGTGAGTAGACTTTAAATCAAGAGTAGGGAGAGGGTCTTGGGTATTTAGGTGGCTTGAGATAGGGGAGGATTAAAAATATGTATTAAGGACAACAGGTGGGATTGAGTTTGAGGGGAATGGGTGAGTGGGGAGGGGGACAGAGGGGAGCAAATAGAGGATGGATGTAATACAACAACAATAAAATTTTAAAAAATATTTGAGAAGTAACTTTTGTAAAGGATATGTTAGGGATTAATAGTTCATGTAGCTCTCGGTGTAACTCAGGTGCTTGAGATTAGCAGCAATCCATTTCCTGAGTCTGCCCTTTTTCTTGGTCAGGTCTCTGCAGTCTACAGTCTAGCTGTGTGGTCTTGGAGTGGCAGGGCCTATGATTGTCAGTCAGGGCTTATTTTGAGTGTCAGCCCGCAGGTAGGCTGGGCCTCCAGTAGCCTCCTGGTGTTCTGGGGCCCTCTCTTTTCTTCTGATTGAAGTCCAGCAGGGTGCCCCCTCTAGCTCCTGGAGGAGGTTCCTGCCTGTGATGGGCACCTAGCACCCCTGCAGGGAGGCCTGCAACCTTGCTGGTTCCTGTGATGACTGGCCCTGCCCTGGTTCGCAAACAGTGTCCAGGGACTGCCAACACTGCCCAGCTCCCCCGGGCAAGGGCAAATCCTCCAAGCAGACCAGCTCTCCAAGGAGTCCTTCACATTGCCTCTGTGATGTGCGCCCTACCAGCGTGTCCACAGTGCGGCCTTTGTGGCCTGCAATGGGTGGGTCAGTTGCCCCAGCTAAAAGTTCCCAGCTAGCAGTTTGGAGTTTTTGTGGGAGCCTGGGGTCTGGTGTGGGTGCGCGGGGCTGGGCCTCCCCTCTCACAGGGTCTTCAAGGTGCTGTTTCCCCAGTGGCCCAGCAGCAGCGTTTTCTGCCCTCTCGCTGCTCTGGCTGGTGCACTTCCCTGCTCCCCCGCTCCTGCTCCCTGCAGGACTCTTCTCCTCCACCTCTGGCCCAGTGAGGAGTTTCCTCTCTCTCAGTTTCCGGAGCAAGGATCTCACAGAGTCCTTCCCCTGCAGGAGTTCAATTCCTCATTCCTTCCGGCGCTTGCCCTTGCTGCCCACACGTCACTGTTCAGGTGTCTATTCGCCAGGGAGCCTGGATCTGGCTTCAGTTAAACACGCCCCTCTGGGTAGAGCCCCCACTGCCCAGAGCTGACCTCGGCCTGCTGGCTCGTTGGTCCAGAACCATCTCACCTGCTCTCCTGTAGGTCTCTGCTGCCTCTGGGCTGTGCTCCCCTGAGTCCAGATGCTGACCGCTCCAATTCTTAGGGACCTGAAGATGTCTCACGCTCCCTATCCTATCTTCCAGCTGCTCTGGTACTGGAGAATGCCATCAGCACTGCTCTCTACTCTGTCGCCATCTTTGATCTCTCATTTAATTCTTATGCTCTGATCTTGATTATTTCTGTCCTTCTTCTTGTTCTGGGCTTTGTTTGTTGTTGTTCCTCTAGTTCTTGTAGCTTTATGGTTAGGTTGTTTATGTGAGATTCTTCTATCCTTTTTATGTAGGCTTGTATTGCTGTGAACATTCCTTTCAGAAATGCCTTTGCTGTGTTCCATAGGTTTTGGGCTGTTGTGTGTTCATTTTCATTTGTTTTCAGAAACTTGTTAATTTCTTCCTTGATCTCATTGTTAGCCCATTCTGTATTTAATAGCATGTTATGCAGTCTCCATGCATTTGAATGTTTTTATATTTTATCCCCTTGAGTTTGGTTTTTCATTTCAAACTATAGTGATTGATCTAAGAAGATGCTTGGTATGATTTCAATTTTCTTGAATTTGTTGAGGCTTGCTTTGTGTCATATTATTTGGTCTGTCTTAGAGAATGTACCATGTAAATTTGAAAGGAATGTGTATTTTGCTTCTCCTGGGTGAAAACTTCTGTTTATATCAATTAAGTTCATTTGATCTAGAGTGTTGTTTAATGTCACAATATCCTTCATGTTTCTTTGTTTGGAAGATATGCCCATTGTTGATAATGGGTGTTATAATCCCCTAGTATGAATGTGTTTTTGTCAATATCCTTCTTGAAGTCCTCCAAGATTTTCCTTATATATTTCGGTGCTCTTATATTTACAAGGGTTATATCTTCTTGCTGGATTATTCCCTTAAGTATCATGAAATGTTCTTATTTGTCTCTTTTTATGATCTTTGTTGTAAAATCTATTTTGCCTCAGATAGGTATTGCTACCCCAGACTTTTTTCATGTCCATTTGTTTGAAATATTTTTTCCATCCCTTCACTTTCAGTCTGTGTTGATCTTTTGTTCTGAGATGGGTTTCTTGTAGACAGTACATACCTGGGTCAAGTTTTCTTATCCATTCAGCTACTCTGTATCTTTTGATTGGTGCATTTAATTCATTTACATTTAAGGTTATTATTGGTAGGTACTTATTTATTGATATTTTTCCACTTTGTATCTGTGTTCCCCTCTGGCTCTGTTTCTTCATTGTTTTAAATCAGACCCTTTAGCATCTCTTGCAATGCTGATTTGGTGAAGATGTATTCTTTTAGACTTCTTTTGTCTGGGAAACTCCTTATTTCACCTTCCATTTTTAATGAGAGCCTTGCTGGGTAGAGTATTCTTGGTTGTAGGTCTTTGCTTTTCATTGCTTAGAATATTTTTTTGCCACCCCCTTCTGGCTTGTATTGTTTCTGTTGAGAAATCATTTGAAAACTTTATCAGAGCCCCCTTATATGTTATTAGCCATTTTTCTCTTTTTCTCTCCTTTTCTTTGAAATATGCCATTTTAATATGGTGTGTCTTAGAGTGGGCCTGTTTGAGTTCATCTTCATTGGAACTCTCTGTGCTCCCTGAATTCCCATTACTTTTTCTCTCCTCAGGGTAGGGAATTTTTTTGTCATTACTTTTTTACACATGTTTTCTATTCCTTGTTTTGCTTCTCCTTCTGGTATCCCTATGATACAGATATTATTGCCCTTCATGTAGTCCTGTATCTCTTTTAAAACCTCTTCATTTTTTTTCAGTCTTTTTTCATTTTGTTGCACTGTCTTGGAATATTTTTCTACATTGTCCTCCAGCTTCCTGATCTGATCCTATGCTTCCTCTAGCCTCCTATGAATCCCTTCTATTGTAGCCTTCAATTCCGAAGTTGTATTCTTCACTTCCTCCTGGCTCTTATTGATAGTTTCTATGTCCTTTTTAATGCAGTTCTAGTTCTCAGTAAGTTCCTTGTAGCTTCCCTGGAGTTGTTTGTGGTTCCCCTAAGATGTTTGTAATTTTCCTTGAGTTATCTGAGCTCATTGAGTTTCTCATTATTTTGAATTCCATGTCTGATAGTTTGCTTGCCTCTAATATAGAGGTCTTTCTGGGGATTCCTCCTTTCCTTTGGTGATTGACTTTCTCTCCCTATTTAAGTGACTCTTCTTCTTTGTTTTTGTTTCTTAGCTTGGGTTTTTTTTTTTTTGGTTCATGTCTTTGTGGTGTGACCTTTTGTCATGTAGAGGTGCATTTACTTACTTCCTAGATCCATCTCTGGTGACGTCAGATAATTCCATAGCCTGGGCCTAGTCAGCCTGTTGGAGCCAACCAGAGATCTGCTGTATTTGTGCCCTTCAGTTTTAATCCAATTGATCTGTGTTCAGCTATCAGGTGTAGGTACTGCTGGGCAGGACAGATCGATTCAGTTGTAATCCAATCTATCCATGATCAGTAGTCAGCTTAGGCATGGCTGGGCATGGCACATTAATTCCATTTTTAATCCAATAAATCTGATTGGCAGTCACATTTAGGCACAGCAGGACAAGTTAGGTTAATTCCTTATGGGCAGGGCTACGAAATCCCCTCAGGTGGACACTACTTGGAGTAGTGTAGTCTGCCTATAGTGTTGGGGATGAGTCAGCACTGGGACCCCATTGGCTGCTCCCTCATTTCTCTCCTCAAAGCCACCACTCCAAACTCTACATAAGTTCCCCTAGTCCATTTTGTCCCCCCTCTGCTGGAGCGCAGAGTAAGTGGGTGTTAATGTATTTTCGTGTGTGGTCACTTTAAAAATTCTCTGTCTCTAGCCATATCAAGCTAGTAAACACCCCACAGATTTTTTATTATTCACAGTTGGATGCTGTTTTAATCTCAGCTGTGTTTCTGTAGGCTGGAAAGCCCAGCTGGGGGTTCAGAACCCACCCTTGTTTGGTGTAACCTTCAGCTTCTTCCCTTCACTTGTTAACTGTGGGAACCCAGGCATCACTGTCACATCCCCCCCACTTCCTACCAATCACAATATGATGAAGTGGCCTCTTCTATTCTGTCTGTCATTACAAGGCTTCTCTCCAGCTGGTATTCAGTTGGTTATTCCGAATTTCTCCCCAGCTGAGTTGTAATTACAGATTCATCCTGAGAAGACACTTTATTCCTGTCATCTCGGATCTCCTCTCTACATTTTCTTTATGGGTGTGGCTAAAGGCTTGTCAATTTTGTTTATCTTTTTAAAGAACCAGCTCCTGGATTTATTCATCTGTTGACTTGTTCTTTTACTCTCTATGTCATTTAGTTCAGGTCTGATCTTGATTATTTCCTTCCTTCTACTAGCTCTGGTATTTGTTTGTTGTTGTTCTTCTAGTTCCTGTAGCTTTATGGTTAGATTGTATATGTGAGATTCTTCTATCCTTTTTAGGTAGGTCTGTATTGCTATGATTTTTCCTCTCAGGATTGTTTTGCTGTATCCCATAGGATTGGGGCTGTTGTCTGTTCATTTTCTTTTGTTTCCAGAAAGATTTTTATTTCTTTTTTTCAAATTTTATTGTTGTTGTATTACATCCATCCCAATTTTGCTCCACTCTGTCCCCCTCCCCACCCACCCATTCCCCCCAAAGTCAATCCCACCTGTTGTCCATGTCCATGGTTCCTTTATACTAGGTTCTTGTCTAAACTGCTCCCCTTCCTTGCCTCTGCTTCCCCCCTCCCCCAACCCCCTAAACCCTGACCACTGAAGACCTATTCACTTTATTCATATATCTGGTTCTGTTGTGCTTGTTGTTAGTTTTGTTCATTAATGTCCTGTAATGGGTGAGATCATATGATATTTGTCCTTCACTGACTGGCTTATTTCACTAAGCATAATATTCTCCAGTTCCATCCATGTTGTTGCAAAGGGTACAAGTTCCTCCTTTCTTTCTGCTATATAGAATTCCATTGTGTAAATGCACCAAAGTTTTTTTATGCAATCATCCACTGATGGGCACTTAGGCTGTTTCCAGCACTTGGCTATTGTAAATAGTGCTGCTATGAACATAGGTGTACATGGGTTCTTATGAATTGGTGTTTCAGGATTCTTTGGGTATAGTCCAAGTAGTGGAATTGCTGGATCAAAAGGCAGTTCCATTTTTAGTTTTTTAAGGAAACCCCATACTGTTTTCCACAGTGGCTGCACCAGCCTGCATTCCCACCAACAGTGTATGAGGGTTCCCTTTGCCCCACATCCTCACCAACACTTGTTGTTTTTTGATTTGTTAATGATTCCCATTCTGACAGGTGTGAGGTGGTATCTTATTGTGGTTTCAATTTGCATCTCTCTGATGACTAGTTATGTTGAGCATTCTATCATATGCCTCTGGGCCCTTTGTATATCTTCCTCAATGAGCTGTTTGTTCAGGTCCTTTGCCTATTTTTTAAATTGGGCTGCATGTCTCCCTGGTGTTGAGTTGCATTTGTTCTTTATATATTTTGGAGATCAGACCTTTGCCTGAGGTATCATTGGCAATTATGTTGTCCCATACAGTTGGTTCCCTTTGAATTTTGCTGATATTTTCTGTAGCTGAACAGAAACTTTTCAATTTGATATAGTCCCATTTGTTGATTCATTCTTTGATTTCCTTTGCCCTTGGTGAAGTATCAGTAAACGTATTTTTGCGTAGGATATCCAAAAGTTTACTGCTTATATTTTTCTCCAGGACCTGTATGGTGGGACTGCTTATGTTTAAATCCTTTATCCATCTTGAGTTTATTTTGGTGTATGGTGTAAGTTGGTGGTCTAGTTTTATCTTTTTGCATGTTGCTGTCCAGTTTTCCCAACACCATTTGTTGAGGAGACTGTTTTTCCTCCATTTGATGTTCCTTCACAGTTTGTCAAATATTAGTTGACCATAGAGACCTGGGTTAATTTCTGGGCTCTCTATTCTGTTCCATTGATCTATATGTCTATTCTTATTCCAGTACCAAGCTGTTTTGATGACAGTAGCCTTGTAGTATTGTTTGAAGTCCAGTATTGTGATTCCTCCTATCTTGTTCTTCTTTCTCAAGATTGCTGTGACTATTCGTGGGCATTTTTTTGGCTCCATATAAATTTTTGAAGAATCTTTTCTATTTCTGTGAAGTCTGTCATTTGGTATTTTAATTTGGATTGCATTGAATATGTAGATTGCTTTGAGTAGTATGGACATTTTAATGATGTTAACTCTTCCCATCCATGAACATGGTATATGCTTCCATTTATTTGTATCTTCCTTGATTTCTTTCTTCATTGTTCTATAGTTTTCTGAGTACAGGTCTTTTACCTCCTTAGTTAAGTTGATTCCTAGGTACTTTATTTTTCTTGTTGCTATGGTAAATGGGATTTGTTTTTTCGCTTCTATTTCTGTTATTTCTGTTGTTTCATTATTGGTATACAAAAATGCTTTTGATTTCTGGATATTGACTTTATACCCAGCTATTTTGCTAAATTTGTTTATTAGGCTGAGTAAGTTTTTGATGGAGCCTATAGGGTTTTCTATGTACACTATCATATCATCTGCAAATAATGACAGTTTGACTTCCTCCTTTCCAATTTGGATACCTTTGATTCCTTTTTCTTCTCTGATGGCTATAGCTAGAACTTCCAAGACAATGTTAATGAAAGTGGAGAAAATGCACAGCCTTGTCTCATTCCTGATCTTAGGGGGAAAGCTTTCAGTATTTGTCCATTAGGTATGATGTTGGCTTCAGGTTTCTCATAGATGGCCTTTATGATGTTGAGGTATGCTCCCTCTATTCCCATTTTGCTGAGGGTTTTTATCCTAAATGGATGCTGTACTTTAGCAAATGCTTTTTCAGCATGTATTGATATGATCATATGGTTTTTATCTTTCAATTTGTTCATGTGGTGTATTACATTGATTGATTTACAAATGTTGTACCATCCTTGCATCCCTGGGATGAAATCCACTTGATCATGGTGTATGATCTTTGTAATATACTGCTGAATCTGGTTGGCAAATATTTTGTTGAGAATTTTAGCATGTATGTTCATCAGAGATATTGGCCTGTAGCTTGCTTTCTTAGTTGTGTCTTGCCCTGGTTTTGGGATTGGAATAATATTGGCCTCATAGAAAGAGTTTGGGAGTCTTCCCTCTTCATGTATTTTTTTGTATAGTTTGAGGAGGATAGGAGTTAGTTCTTCTTTAAATGTTTGGTAAAATTCACCTGTGTAGCCATCTGGTCCAGGGCTTTTGTGCTTTGGGAGTATTTTGGATTACTTCTTTAATTTCACTAGGTGTTATTGGCCTATTCAGGCTTTCTGCTTCTTCTGGGTTCAGTTTTGGTAGATTATACATTTTCAGAAATGTGTCCATTTCATCCAGCTTGTCATACTTTTTGTCATATAGTTATTTGTAGTAATTTCTTACAATCTTTTGTATTTCTGAGGTATCAGTTATGATTTCTCCTCTTTCAGTTCTGATTCTGTTTATTTGGGTCCTCTCTTTTTCTTGATGAGTCTGGATAAGGGCTTGTCAATTTTGTTTATTTTTTCAAAGAACCAGCTCCTGGACCTGTTGATTCTTTGAATTGTAGTTTGAATCTCTGAGTTATTTAGTTCTGCTCTGATCTTGATGATTTCCTTTCTTCTACTTGCTCTGGGATTTGTTTGTTGTTGCTGCTGTAGTTCTTGCAGCTTTGTGGTTAGGTTGTTTTTATAAACTTCTTTTGACCTTTTTCACAAGGCCTGTATTGCTATAAATTTCCCTCTGAGCACTGCTTTTGCTGTATATCATAGGTTTTGGGCTGTTGTGTGTCCATTGTCATTTGTTTCCAGGAACTTTTTTATTTCATCTTTGATCTCATTACTAACTCATTCATTGCTTAAAAGCATGTTATTCAGTCTCCATGAGTTAGAGAATTTTTGGGTTTTTCCCTTGAATTTGGTTTCTAGTTTCAAGCCATTGTGATTGGAGAAGATGCTTTGTATGATTTCAATTTTCCTGTGTTTGTGGAGGCTTGTCTTGTGACATACCATGTGGTCTATCTTGGAGAATGATCCACGTGCATTTGAAAAGAATGTGTATTTTGCTTCTTTGGGGTAACAGACTCTGTATACATCAGTTAGGTCCATTTCCTTTATTGTTCAATGCCACAACATCTCTGGAGATTTTTTGTTTGGAAGATCTGTCCATTGTTGATAGTGGGGTATTAAAATCCCCTACTATTAGTGTGTTGCTGTCTATGTCTTTCTTAAAGTCCTGCAAGATTTTCCTTATATATTTCGGAGCTCCTATGTTGGGTGCATATATGTTTACCTGAGTTATTTCTTCTTGATGGATTGTTCACTTAAGTATTATGAAATGTCCATCTTTGTCCCTTTTTATGGCCTTCATTGTAAAATCTATTTTTCCTGAAATCAGTATTGCTACTCCAGCTTTTATTTTTGTGTCCATTTGCTTGATATATAGTTTTCCATCCCTTCACTCTCAATCTGTGTCGATCTTTTGTGCTGAGGTGGGTCTCTTGAAGACAGCATATACGCGTGTCATGTTGTCTTATCCACTTGGCTACCCTATGTCTTTTGATTGGTGCATTTAATCCATTTACATTTAAGGTGATTATTGATTGATACTTATTCATTGCCATTTTCTCCCTTTGTGTCTGTATTCCTCTTTGGTTTTCTCTGTTTCTTCATTTTATTTGTTTACTTCTTTTTAAAGCAGACCCTTGAGCATTCCTTGCAATGCTGTTTGGTAGAGATGTATTCTTTTAGTCTTTTTTTGTCTGGGAAGCTCCTTATTTCTCCTTCTATCTTGAATGAGAGCCTTGCTGGGTAGAGTATTCTTAGTTG
The DNA here is from genome assembly GCA_004026585.1 of Noctilio leporinus. Classification (NCBI taxonomy): domain Eukaryota; kingdom Metazoa; phylum Chordata; class Mammalia; order Chiroptera; family Noctilionidae; genus Noctilio; species Noctilio leporinus. The sequence goes on from PVIW01008284.1 coordinate 48,843, forward strand.
CAGGCCTTTGTTTACCATTACTTGAAATACTTTTTGCCATTCCCTTCTGGCTTGAGATGTTTCTGTTGAATAATCATTGGATGGCATTGTTGGACCCCCTTTATATATTATTTGTTTTTTCTCTCTTGATGCTTTTAGGATTCTCTCTTTGTCTTTGAAATTAGCCATTTTAATAATAATGTGCCTTGGTGTTGGTCTGTTTGTGTTGATCCTCATTGAGACCCTCTGTACTTCCTGAACTTGGTTAATGTTTTCACTCATCATGTTAGGGAAATTTTCTATCATGACTTTTTTGAACAGGTTTTCCATTCCTTGTTTCTCTTCTCCTTCTGGTATCCCTATGATACGGATGTTGTTATGTTTCATGTTGTCCTGCAGCTCTCTTAACCCCTCTTCAGTCTTATTCAGCCTTTTTTTATTCTCTTGTACCTTCTTGGAGTATTTGTCTACATTAATCTCCAACTCGCTGATCTGGTCCTCTGCTTCCTCTAGCCTACTATTGATTCCTTCTACTGTATTGTTCAATTCAGAAATTGTATTCTTCATTTCCTCCTGGCATTTATTGATAGTTTCCATGTCCTTTTTCATGCTGTTGTAGTTCTCAGTAAGTTCATTGTAACTTCCCTGGAGTTCTTTGTATTTTCCCTGGAGTTCTTTGTGGTTCTCCTGGAGTTGTTTGTAGTTTTCTTTGATGTGGCTGAGCTCACTGAGCTTCTCTATCATCATTCTTTTGAATTCCTTATCTGATATTCCAGGTGCCTCTGTTTCATTTTGTGTTTTTTTCTGGGGATTCTTCCTTTCCTTTTGGTGATGGACTGATTCTTTTTGTTCCCATTTTAGGTGTCTGTTCTTGCTTGCTTTTTATTTATTCATTTATTTTTGTTCTTTCCTTGGGTTAACCTGCTTTGCTTCCTTGCCTTAGTTGAGCACCCTTCTGTGATAGGAGATTTGTAGAGTTCAGTGTTGCCGTCTCCCAGATTTTCTCCACTTGCTGTTCTTGTTGTGTCCTTTATTTGGGCTGTCTGGTTGTATTCTGGGCATGTGGGCTTTTATCAGAAAAAAACAAAAACAAAAACAAACAAATAAAAAACCAATCCAAACCAAACAAACAGAAAAATACAAAAGGAAAAAATAAATAAAAATAATAATAATAAGAAGAAGAAGAAGAAAGGGTTTAGATGGCTGTTCACCCTTAATAATCCCTGACTGGTCCAGATGGAGCC
>PVIW01008284.1:50165-63083 GCA_004026585.1 Noctilio leporinus
GAAAAAAAAAAAAAAAAAAAAAAAAAGGGGAAGGAAGAAAGGAATAAAGAAAGGGTTTAGGTGGCTGGGGAAGGGAGGAATACTTAGATTGAGGACGGGGAATGTGTTATAGCCACAGAGTGAGTAGACTTTAATTCGAGAGTACGGGAGGGTCTTGGGTATTTAGGTGGATTGAGGTATGGGGGGGATTAAGAATATGTGAGAAATGACTTTTGCAAAGGGTATGTTGGGGATTAATAGTTCATATTGCTCTCGGTATAACTCAGGTGCTTGAGATTAGCAGCAATCCCTTTCCTGAGGCTCCCTCTTTTTCTTGGTCAGGACTTTACAGTCTATAGTCTATATTCTAGCCAGTCTTGGCGTGTGGCAGGGCCTCTGATTGTCACAGTCAGGGCTGATTCTGAGTGTCCGCCCCCAGGTAGGCTGGGCTTTCTGCAGCCTCACTGGGTTTTAGGGCTGCTGGTATTCTGGAGCCCGCAGGGTGCCCCCTCCCACTCCTGGCAGAGGTTCTTGCCCTGGAAGAGCACCCAGCACTTCTGCAGGGCAGCTCGCAACTTTGCTAGTCCCTGTGACAACTGGGCCCGCCCCCATAGTTATGGGAGGAGGCCGCCCCTGTCTGTCAACAGTGCCCAGGGTCCGCCTACACTGCCCCTCCCCCCCGGGGCAAGCACCAATCCTCCAAGCCAAGCATCTCTCTGAGGAGTCCTTTACACAGCCTCTTTGATGAGCCCCTCCCTGGCGTGGGTGTTGTGACCTTTGTCTTGGGCAATGGGCAGGTCAGTTGCCCCCGCTACTAGTTCCCGGCTTGCCATTTGGAGTTTCTGCGGAGCCTGGGGGCCTCTGTGATTGCAGGGGGCTGGGCCTCCCCTCTGGCAGGGGCTTCTAGCTGCTGTTTCCCAGGTGGCCCAGCAGCACCTTTTTCGGCCCTCTCGCTGCTCCGGCAGGTGCACTTCTCCCCCGCTCCTGCTCCCTGCTGGAGTCTTCTCCTCTGCCTCTAGCCCCTTGAGGAGCTTCCTCTCCCTGTTGCTGGAGCGAGGCTCTCACACAGTCCTTCCCCTGCAGGAGTTCAATTCCATGTTCCCTACGACGTTTGCCCTTGCTGCCCGCACTTCACTGTTGAGACTGCTAGTTGCCAGGGAGCCCGGAGCTGGCCTCAGTCAAACGCGCCCCTCTGGGCAGAGCCGCCACTGCCCAGAGCCAACCTCGGCCAGCCAGCCGGTCGGTCAGGAACGCCTCACCTACTCTCCTGCTGGTCTCCTCTGCCTCTGGGCTATGCTCCCCTGTGTCCAGATGCTTACCACTCCAATTCTTATGGTCCTGAAGACGTCTCACACTCCCTATCTTGTCCTCTAGCTGCTCTGGTACTGGAGAACACCATCAGCACTGCTCTCTACTCTGTCGCCATCTTTTTCCCCTATTTCTTTCTTGATCTCATTGTTAAACCAATCATTATTTAATAGCATGTTATTCACTTTCCATGAATTTTAATGTTTTGGGTTATTTTCCTTGAGGTTGGTTTCTAGTTTCAAGCCATTTTGATATGAGAAGTTCCTTGCTATAATTTCAATTGTTTGAATTTTTGAGGCTTGTTTTGTGTCCTACCATGTGGTCCAGCTTTAAGAATGTTCCATGTGCATTTTAAAATAATGTGTATTTTGTTTCTCTGGGGTGAAAAGTTTTGTATATATCAGTTATGTCCATTCCATCTAGAGTGTTATTTAATATCATACTATGCTTGGTGACTTTTTGCTTGGAAGATCTGTCCATTATTGATTATGAGATATTAAAACCCCCTACTATGGATCTTATCTATATCCTTCTTGTAGTCCTCCAAGATTTTTCTTATATAATTGGGTGCTCCTATGTTGGGTGCATATATGATTACAAGGGTTATGTCTTCTTGATGGACTGTTCCCTTAAGTGTTATGAAATGTCTTTCTTTGTCACTTTTTAAAAATTTATTTTTTAGAGATGGGTAGGGGAGAGGAAGAAAGGGAGAGAAATGTCAATGTATGGTTGCCTTTCACGTGCCTCCAGCTGGGGAAGTGTCTAGAGGCTTGGCTTGTAACCCGTGGATGTGCCCTGACTGGGATTCGTACTGACAACCCTTTGGTTCACTGGTTGGCGCTCAGTCCACTAAGTCTCACCAGCCAGGTTTTGTCACTTTTAAAGGCATCTGTGATGAAATCTATATTTTCCGGTATAACTATTGCTACCCCAGCTATTTTCATGTCCATTTGCTTGAAATGTTTTTTTTTTTTTTTTTTCCCATCTCTTCACTTTTGGTCTGTGTAGATCTTTTGTTCTGAGGTGGGTGTCTTGTAGGCAGCTTTTATGTGTGTCTTGTCCTGGCTGGTGTGGCTCAGTGAATTTAGTGCTGGCCTGTGAACCAAAGGGTTGCAGGTTCAATTCCCAGTCAGGGCACATGCCTGGGTTGTGAGCCAGGTTCAGGGGGCACCAGAGAGGCAACAGCACATTAGTGTTTCTCTCCCTCTCTTTTTCTCTCCCTTCCCTTCTCTCTAAAAGTAAATAAAATCTTTATGTGTGTCTTGTTTTTTTTTTAATCCATTCAGCTATTCTATGTCTTTTGATTGGGTCATTAAACCATTTACATTTACTGTTATTATTGATAGGTACTTATTCATTGTGATTCACTAAAGTTGGTTAAGAGAAAATATATCTAATAGCTAGGAGAAATCATAATAACCCCTCTGAGGGGATTAGAGACCAAGGCTTAAAGATACATAGTCAGGAACAACACATAAATGGCACTTCAGGATGGCTCCAAAAAGGGCTCTCCCATTGCTGCCACTAGCAGCAGACACCACAGATTGCTCCACTGATCATAGGTAATGAATGTTGGTCTTTTGTCATCATTATCTCTAAAAGCCACATTCTCTGCCATCACCTATTCGAAGAATGGTCTCCACTGTGTCTTCGTCCTCACAGTTGTCTCTTTTAAACTGAATTCTCACCATGTGTACTTCATTGACTGAGTCTGTTAATTGGTTGAAGTGTTTACTCACATACTCTAGCTTCAAGGAAGCCTAGAAGAGTAAGTTTCTGGCTTCTAGGTCAGGAAAACAGGACAGGTGGGCTATTGATTTCACCCATAAGTGTTCAAAAGTTGTGGATGGATAAGAATTATGACATGAATTTATTAAAATATCTTTAGATCTAAAATGTTCATTGGAAGAATTTATAGACTGTATGAAAGGGATAATAGGTTGAAATTTTTATTTATATGCTATAAACAATTTATACATTTCTTTTCCAGTGGTGAAAATCATAATTGTTAGCTTTCAAAAAGTCATATATATTATTTTCTCTTGCTTTAACATCATCTCTCCAAAACCTTCAAAGTTATCAGTCATTATATTTATTTTAATCCTCACCCAAGAACATGCTTATTAATTTTAGGGAGATGGAAATGGAGGGAGAGACACATCAACCTAGGGATTGAACCCATAACCAAGGTATGTACCCTGACTGAGAATTGAACCCATGACCCTTTGGCTTATGGAATGGTACTCCAACCAACTGAGCCACACTGGCCAGAGCCAAATCTTTTAGAGATCTTCACCATGTAGCAACATTTTATCCTCTTGTCAGCTTCCCCCTCTCTACCACCTTATAGTTTTCCTAAAATAGTTTGTATTCTAAGCCATTCTTTGACACAATATTTTCTTTGTAATTTTCTCTCATTTTTAAGAGTTTTCTAGGGGGATCAAGATGGTGGCAGAGTAGTGGGAAGTGCTGAGGGCTTTCTCAAGTGCCAGAGTGGCTGGAGGATGGGGGTAAAGAACACAGGACAGGTGCAAGTCCCCAAGAATTAGAGTGGTAAGCATCTAGATTCTGAGGTGTGTAGCTCAGAGACGATGGAAGTGAGTTGGTGAGACAGTTTCAGAGCTGGTAGGGCCAGCGGGCTAAGGTCATCTAAATAGTCACAGGGGTGGCTCTGCCCAGAGAGGTGGCTTTGACTAAAGACATCTTCAGGCTGAACATTGACTGGATATTTGAGCAGCAAATCTTGTGGACAACAAGGGCAAACTCAGGAGGATTGAGGAGTTGAACTCCTGCAGGGAAGGGTCTGCATGAGAGCTGCACTCCAGGGCTAAGAGAGAAGAAGTGCAGTTACCAGGACCAGTGGTGGGGGAAAAGAGATCCACTGCAGGCAGTACCAAGTGGGAGCATGTAGGAGTGCACAGGTGCCAGCAGTGTGAAAGCAGATAACTGCACCACCACACCACCCACAGACAGGACAGCTCAGAGCCTGAGTGGAAAGGGAGGCCTCCTCCCATGCAGTGTTGCGCTGACCCCCACAGAGCCCTCAATACAGAAACTGTACACGAGGGAAGCCTGCCACCAGCAAAACCAGCAGCACACCACCACTGGCAGAGCCCTCCTTGCAGAGCCAGTGTGGGAGGGGAAACCATTGCCTGAGCAACCAATCGGTGTGCTCCAGGGCTCCTCACAGGATCAGCATGTGAAGAGAGGGCCCCAAGTGTGGAAACCCAGCTTGGCTACTGGAGGTTCAGTCTACCAGTGGTGTGGCACTCAGAACTAGCCCTGACTGAACAGACTCCAAAGTGCTAGGCACTTAAGCCTGACTGCAGACTGCAAAGACTTGATCATGGAAAAGAGGCAGACTCAGGAAATGGATCTCTGCTAACCTCAAGCACCTGAGTCACACTGAGATCTATATGAATTATTAATCCCCAACATGTCCTTTTTAATAGCCATTTCTAGTCCTCACAATTAATGCATTTTAAGTAAAGTGTTTATAGTACAGTATATCCCAAATCCCATACTTTACTCTTTCCTTGTCTTAATTTATTTAACTACCTGAGTTCATCTTCTTACTTTGGTTTTAAAGTCTCCTTTCTCTCCTCCTATGAGTCATTCCCATTCCTCACTGTAAGTATTCTTCCCCTCTCCAGCCTCTTAAAAGCATTGTTTTGATGCTATTAGGTACCACACATTCTTTTTTCTGCTCATAAAACACACCTGTCCTCTCACCACCTTGACCAATCAGTGCTCATTGAGGGTGGATAAGGATGTAGGTGTGGCATCTTTACAAACTCAGATATAAATATACAATATTCTGGTATCTTAAATCTCAAATCTTAGCTTTCCCCACTTCTGCTTCAATTATACCTTCCACCAGCTTTTTCTTTTTTTCACTTCCAATTGGAGTCTTTCCCTGTCCCAGATTGGACCTAACACCTCACTTTTGGTAATACTCCAACCCATACTACCTCAAAAACTCACTTCCCTTTCCTCCGGACATCTCTTAATCTCTTTTTCTCTCTGTTGTACCCCATACTCCCATCTCACCCATAGTAATCATAGCTTACACATTGTTGATAGTGCTATGGTGAAACTTATTCACCAACTGGAACCACTTTTTAAATTCTTTTCTTTTTCACTATTTTTTGTAGTTCAACTTCCTTACTGTAGTTTTTTTTTTTTTTTTTTTTACATATATATGTCTGTTCCCTCACACAGTATTTATATATAGGTATACATGTGCAAATACTTATAATTTCTGCTGATCCAATACTGTACACCCACACCTTCTCATTGTATTCTGATTTACCCACCCACCCATTTCTATATAAGATGGAAATTTTGCTTTCTCTCTCATACCCCCTTGCCACTTCTCAAAACTATCTTTGCTACTCCTTTGCACCTTTCAAAAATTATTTTAACTTCAGTCAACTCAATTTTTTCCTCTCTTATAGTAGTCTTATTATGTTTGCATTCTTATTAAGACTGGCTCACATGCAGCTGAGAGTGTGATTAAGGGTGGGTATTATCTTTGAGGGTACGAGTATTTAGTTAGGCTCAAATGCAGTTGAAAATATGATTAAGGGTATAAAATATCTTTGAAGGTTTGGTTATTTTTCCTGGACTGTTGGTTCTGTTTTATAAGCAGGTCAATAACAGTATAGGAGATGTGGTAGAAGGAGTGTCTCTCAATTAGCCAGCTGGAAAGAAAAACTCATTAAGGAGCAACACATAAACCAAATCCAAAATGCAACCAGTCAATCCAAATTAATGACACAAAGGACATCCCAAGATCAAAAAGTTGAGGAAATCTAGGAGACTGCACCACTGAATCCAATAAATCTCCTACCACAGAAAGGCACTCCATGAAGGCAGGGAGCCATAGTGGATTAAGCCAAGAAATAAAAGCAATCAATAACAGACACCCAAAATGAGGAGAAAAAGAAAGGAGGAATCCCCAGAAAGGCTGCTAAGTGAAATAGAAGCAAGCAAACTATCAGACATGGAATTCAAAGATATGGTTATAAGAAAGCTCAATGAGATGGATGTAATACAACAACAATAAAACTAAATTTATTAAAAAAAAAAAAAAAAGCTCAATGAGCTCAACCAGCTCAAAACGACAAAGAACTCCAGGTCAACTACAAGGAACTTACTGAAAATTATACCAGCATTAAAAATGACATAGAAACCATCAGTAAGAACCAGGAGGAAATGAAGAATACAATTTCTGAACTGAAGAACACAATAGAAGGAATCCAAAGCAGGCTAGAGGAAGCAAAGAACAAGATCAGCAAGTTAGAGGACAATATGGAAAAACAAACAAACAAACAAACAAACAAACCAGACAGTGCAAAAACATGAAAAAAGAGTGAAAAAGAATAAGGAGGTTTTAAGAGAGCTCCAGGACAACCTGGAATGCAATAATATCTATATCATAGGAATACTACTAGAAGGAGAAGAGAAGCAAGGGACAGAAAACCTATTTGAAAAAGTAATGATAGAAAAGTTCCCTAACTTGAGGAGCAAAACGTCACTCAAGTTTGGGGAACACAGAAGGTCCCAATGAAGATAAACCCAAATAGACCCACTCAAAGACATCATAATGAAAATGGCAAATTTCAAAGAAAAGGTGAGAATTCTAAAGCATCAGAGAGAAACAGCTACTAACATATAAGGGGACTCCGATAAGGTTATCAAATGATTTCTCAACAGAAACATTATAAGCCAGAAGGGAATGGCAAAAATACTTCAAGTAATGAAAAACCAAGCCCTGAAGCTAAGAATACTTTACCCAGCAAGGCTCTCATTCAAAATGGAAGGTGAATCCCTGGCAGGAGGCAGAGTGGCTAAGGTGCCAGCTTGCAAACCCAAAGGTCTCTGGTTGGATTTTCAGACAGGGCAAATAACCAGGTTGCAAGCCAGGTCTCCAGCTAGGTCCATAACTGGAGGCAAGTGAAAGGCAACCACACATTGATGTCTTTCTCCCTCTCTGCCTCTCTTCCTTACCCTCTCTCTAAAAATAATAAATAAAATTAAAAATAGAAGGTGAAATAAGGAGTTTCCCAGACAAAAGAAGGCTAAAAGAATACACCTCCAGCAAAACAGCATTGTAAGGGATGTTAAAGGGTCTGCTTTAAAAAGATGAAGAAACAGAGAGAGAAAGAGAGGAACACAGGAACAAAGGGAGGAACTGTCAATGAAGAAGTGCCTGTCAATAATAACCTTAAACATTAATTAATTAAATGCATCAATCAAAAGACATAGTGTAGCTGAGTGGATAAGAAAACCTGACCCACATATATCCTGTCTATGAGAGACCCACCTCAGAACAAAAAGATCAACACAGCCTGAAAGTGAAGGGATGGAAAAATATATTTCAAGCAAAAGGACAAAGAAAAAGGCTGGGGTAGCAATACTTATATCAGCCAAAATAGTTTCTATAATGAAGGCCATTAAAAGGGACAAAGAAGGACATTTCATAATACTTAAGGGAACAATCCAGAAAGAAGATATAACCCTTGAGAACATATATGCACCCAATATAGGAGCACCAAGATATATAAGGAAAACCATGGAGGACTTCAAGAATGATATCTATAGCAACACACTCACAGTAGGAGATTTTAATACCCCATTATCAACAATGGACCAATCTTCCAAGCAAAGAAGCACCAAGGATATTATGGCATTGAACAATACTTTAGATGAAATGGACTTAACTGATATATACAGAACTTTTCACCCCAGAGAAGCAAAATACACATTATTTTAAAATGCACATGGAACATTCTCAAAGGTAGATCAAATGGTAGGACACAAAACAATTGAAATTATATCAAGCATCTTCTCAGATCACAATGGCTTGAAACTAGAAACCAACCTCAAGGGGAAAAAACAAAAAACATTCTAATCATGGAGTCTGAATAACATGCTATTAAGTATTGAATGGGTTAACAATGAGATCAAAAAAGAAATTAAAAAGTTTCTGGAAACAAATGAAAATGAATACACAATAGCCCAAAAACTAGCAGACACCGCAAAAGCAGTCCTCAGTGGGAAGTTCATAGCAATACAGGCCTACCTAAAAAGGTTAGAAGAAACTCATAGAAACAACCTAACCATAAAGGTACAGGAACTAGAGGAACAACAATGAAACAAAGCCCAGAGCAAGCACAAGGAAGGAAATAATCAAGATCAGAGCAGAATTAAATGACATAGAGACTAAAAGTACAATTCAAATAATCAATAAATCCAGGAGCTGGTTTTTTGCAAAGATCAACAAAATTGACAAGCCTTTAACCAAACTCATCAAGAAAAAAAGAAAGAGTACCCAAATTAACAAAATTAGAGATGAAAGAGGAGGAATCACAATTGATTCCACAGAGATATGAAGGATTGTAAGAAGTTACTACACACAAGTAAATGACAAGAATTTTGGCAACCTGGGTGAAATGGACAAATTTCTGGAAATGTATAATCTACCAAAACAGAATTGGAAGAAGCAGAAAGCCTGAATAGACCAATAACAACTAGTGAACTTGAAGCAGTAATCAAAAAACTCCCAGCACACAAGAGCCCTGGACTGGATAGCTACACAGGTGAATTTTATCAAACATTTAAGGAAGAACTAACTCCTATCCTTCTCAACCTATTCCAAAAATTTCAAGACGACTGAAGACTCCCAAACTCTTTCTATGAGACCAGTACTATTCTAATCCCAAAACCAAGTCAAGACACGACAAAGAAAAAAACTACAGGCCTGTATCTCTGGTAAACATAGATGCTAAAATTCTCAACAAAATACTGGCAAACCAAATCCAGCAATATATTTAAAATATCATACACCATGATCAAGTGGGATTCATCCCAGGGATGCAAGAATGGTATAACATTCGCAAATCAATAAATGTAATACACCACATAAATAAAATGAAAGACAAACACCATATGATCATATCAATAGATGCCAAAAAAGCATTTGATAAAGTACAGCACCATTTTATGATAAAAATGCTCAGCAAGACGGGAGTAGAGTGAGCATACCTCAACATAATAAAGGTCATATATGAGAAACCTGCAGCCAACATCATACTCAGTGGGCAAAAACTGAAAATCTTTCCCTTAAGATCAGGAACAAGGCAAATGTGTCCACTCTCTCCACTTCTATTCAACACAGTATTGGAAGTTCTAGCCACAATGATAAGATAACAAAAAAGGAATCAAAGTCATCCAAATTGGAAAGGAGGAAGTAGAACTGTCATTATTTGCAGATGACATGATAGTGTACAGAGAAAACTGTGTAGACTCCACAAAAAATTACTCAACCTAATAATTGAATTTGGCAAAGTAGCTGGATACAAAGTCAATATCCAGAAACTGGAGGAATTTTTATATACCAACAATAAAATATCAGAGAAAGAAACTAGAAAACAAATCCCATTTACTATAACAACAACAAAAATAAAATAGGTAGGAATAAATTTAACCAAGGAGATAAAAAACCTGTACTTGGAAAACTACAGAACACTGAAGAAAGAAATGAAGGAAGATGCAAATAAATGGAAGCATATACCATGTTCATGGATGGGAAGAATTAACATCATAAAAATGTTCATACTACCCAAAGCCATCTATAGATTCAACATAACCCCTATTAAAATACCAATGTCATATTTCACAGACTGAGAACAAATACTTTAAAAAATTTATATGAAAAAAAAAATTTATATGGAATCAAAAACATCCCTGTATAACTATAGTAATCTTGAGAAAAAAGAATGAAGACTAAGAATCACAATACCAGATTTTAAACTATATTACAAAGACATAATAATAAAAAACAGTCTGATAATGGCACTAGAATAGACATACAGATCAATGGAACAGAATATAGAGCCCAGAAATAAACTGAGGACTCTATGCACAACTAATATTTGACAAAGTGGGAAGGAAAAATAGCCTCTTCAACAAATGGTGTTCGTAAAATTGGACGGACACATGCAAAAAAATAAAACTAGACCACCAACTTACACCATATACCAGATAAACTCAAGATGGGTAAAAGACTTAAACATAAGCCATGCCACCATAAAAGTCTTAAAGGAAAATGTAGGCCAAAAATTGCAGACATCCCACACAGCAATATTTTCACTGATATCCCTCCTAAGGCAAGGGAAATAAAGGAACAAATAAACAAATTAGACTACATCAAACAGAAAAGTTTCTGCTTGGCTAAAGAAAACATGAACAAAATGAAAAGAGAACCAACCATATGGGAAAATATATTTGCCAATGATACCTTAGACAAGGGTTTAATCTCCAAAATATTTAAAGAACTAATAAGACTCAATACCAGGGAGACAGTCAACCCAATTAAGAAATGGGCAAAGGACCTGAACAGACATTGCTTCAAAGAGGACATAAAAAGGGCCCACAGGCATATGAAAGAATGCTCAACATCACTAGCCATCAAAGAGATTCAATTAAAACCATAATGAGATACCACCTCACACCTATCAGAATGGCCATCATCAACAAATGAACAAACAAGTGCTGGTGAGGATGTGGAGAAAAGGAAACCCTGGTGCACTTTTGGTGGGAATGCAGACTGATGCAGCCACTATGAAAAAACAGTATGAAATTTCCTCAAAAACATAAAAATATAGCTGCCTTATGACCTAGTGATTCCACTGCTAGGGTTATACGCAAAGAATCCTGAAACACTAACTCAGAAGAACCTGTGCATCCCTATGTTCAGAGCAGCACTATTTACAATAGACAAGTGCTCTAAACAGCCTAACTGCCCCTCAGTGGATGAATGGATCAAAAAACTGTGCTACATTTACACAAAGGAGTTCTATGCAGCAGAAAGAAAGAAGGAACTTCTACCATTTGCAATAACATGGATGGAACTGGAGAGTATCATGCTTAGTGAAATGTGCCAGACAGCAAAAGACCATATGTTCTCACTGAATATGGGAGACTAATGAATAAAACAAACGGACAAGCACAACAGAACAAGACACATAGAAAAAAACAGAGCAGAATGATGATGAATAGGGAGGAGGGAGAGAAGGGGAAAGTGGGGGAAGTATTCAGTCAAGGAGCTAGTGTTAAGGACCCATGTACATGAACAATGAGGTTGAGATTGACTGTGGGAGAGGTGTCAGGGAGGGTGGGGCAGGGGTGTGCAATGGGGGGGAAATGAAACAATTGTAATACAACAATAATAAACAAAATTAGAAAAGTTTTCTAAAGCATATATCCTTCCCTTGATAAGGGAGGATGCATCTAAAGTGCAATGAAAACATGATGTTAATTGATATACACTAACTCACTCCCCAGGAATTTTATAATTATAGGCATGGTAACACATCTTTTCTAAGTGAATACAGTGAAATGAGCTATCTACTTTCTATTATAAATAAAAAGGAAAAAGACAGACTAAGGAGATAAGATAATAATTGTTATAAACTTATAAAGCAGCATATTTATGATTCATATCAAACCTCTTTAGCTTGACCCATACTATCTATCTATCATGTCCCTTCCTGTTGCTTGCTGAAAGAGCCTAGTTGCTCTTTCAAATAAAATTTGGATAATTATTTTCCATTCAAATGACAAAGAAGGGTTTATATTTTGTAAAGAAATATTGAAATGTGTTTATTATGCATTATCCAGAAAAATAAATATATTATTACAGAAAACTATTTTATGTAAATAACATGTTAGCCTTCCCCTGAGTAATATAAACCATGCAGTCAGCACAAAAAACATTTCTCACAATTGACTTTCTTCTCTGTACCACTAAAATACTAGCTACTCACATAATAACTAGTATAGTTGTAAAAGTTTGAAATGTTTAAATTTTCCTCTTTTCATTTAAGAAATTGAATTTAATAGGCAATTCATTGAAAATATACTACCCAAATGTTTATGGCTTAGGCTAAAATCAGCCATCAGCCAAAGTCTGTTTTATGTTGCTTAGATTTTTTGAGAGGGCCAGGTCTTTTATTTTGTTTTTCATCTGAATGCAACTGAAACATTTAGGAGATGGAGGCCAAACTGAATGGCAATGTGAAACATGAATAAAGTCAACTTCACTCTGATTAATCAGCTTCTGGATTTTACTAACTCACAGAGTTTCATGATAGTGAAGGGTTTGAATATTTTGCAATATTTCTGCTAACTTGAGGAAAAAATGTATTAAAATATTATGTCCTGCCATAAAAATGTTAAAGCCTTACTCTAGACAAAGAAATGAAATTTACAATCTCTAATAAACACTGGCAAAGGAAAGAAAGAGAAAAGCAAGAATAATTTAAGATAAACAATTTGTATTCATTTTCTATTACTGTGGAACAAATTAGTAAATTTAGAGGCTTAAAACATTATGTATTTATTATTTTACAGCTTCCATAACTCGGGAGTCTAGTCACCACTTATTGGGTCCTTTGCTCAAGGTGTCACAAGGCTACAATCAAAGTGTCAGCTAGGCTGTGTTCGTATTGGTTTTGGGGGAAGGATATGCTCCCAAGTTCCTTTAGGTAGTTGGAAGGATTCATTTCCTTGTGGCTGTAGAGATCATGGCAGCTTTCTTCTTCTTTTTTTTTTTTTTTTTGAATT